>BLKM01012991.1:519480-545530 GCA_013340265.1 Coptotermes formosanus
CGATAACAAAAAAGTTCCACCTGAAGATGACCCAGCAGGGTCGAAACATGTAGGAGTGTGTTACAATTAATAATAAAACTCTCTTTGTGCATTTGTTGGTGATTAGCGTTTTTGTACTTACTGTTAATTTATTTTAATTTTACTTTAATATCTACACGACAAATTTGTTACCCAGAAATAAAAAATTTGCTACAGTTCACACTAAATATCCGAACATCCCACCGCCAACCTCAAGGCACTTTGCAACTCGTGTGTGAAGGTCGCGTGTTTTTCGTTTGACCTGATCTTCACATATCTTTATGCGGGCGGCAGCATCCAAAATGCGAGAGAAAATTCGTCTCGTGTATCAACCTTCCTTTTGTAGCCTTTGCTGTTTATTCAACCCTACAAACACAGACCGAACAAATAGTGCTTACCATACTCAAAGCGCTGTATCTTGGTAACCATTCAGAATTACACACACGTGCATTTGAATTTTTTCCTCGCAATGACAGATATTGTTACCTTCCAAATACTGATCTTTCCTCCTGAATTACACTGTACAACGAGGATTTGCATACTTTTAATATTCAAATTAAGAACCTTAAGTGACAAACGAGTACGTTCATAAAGTTTCAGTCGGAATAACTGAAAAGAACAGCTCACTCAGTAGAGTTACGCATTCACTGAAAGTCGACCCTGTAACAAATCTAAAAGTTCGGTGTAAGCTACATTCAACTGGCTAAGAAAGGGCCCAGTGCTAAGCTTCTGAGGGTGCGGTAATAAACCGTCTGGATGCACAAAAGCGAGGAAAATTTAAAAAGCCCATATGGGCAACTTTCATCTTCTGAAGAGTGGCTCCGCTCCTTAGAGCTTTCGAATAACACCTCCTGCGTTACGTTAGAAGCGTGAAGTGTCTTTCCTGGTCAAACATGCTTAGATGAATCGTCGGAAATCCTGAAGACAAGCCTATATGCGTAACAGTTAAATTTATCTGTTTTAAACTCAATAAATAATTCTCGTGTTAAATAAGGCACAATATACGATTTCACGTTTGCGCGTGAAGGAACTGAACCAAACATGAAAGTAAGCCGGTTTTACTATAGAGTCCATCCCTGTGACTCTTATGGTGGTGTACCTCGTATGAACACTGCTTGCCAGCGACTCTTACCGTTTCGCGTCTCACGCATTTTATGAACTGTCACCAGTAAACAAACCAGAGTCTGCAGCCTCCAACAACCACAATACAACGGGAACCAAACTCCTGTTCAGCGGGTACTTCCCTCGAACTTGCAAACTGAGCTTCCCTTGGCAAGACGGGCAAGTTTCTGGCGTTTATCTTAACCCTTTAAAGACGAAGCTTATCTGTTTTATATACGGACTCAGTTCGTACCGCGCAGTAAACACTCTCCACTTCGGCTATAAAAACCAGTCTCTTAATGTTTTATAAGGCAAAAGTTGCTGTTTGTTCTGAGATCCGTACAAAACACATAAACGCAATGTGGGCACCACGTAGAATTTTTTGATGTTAAACCTGGTGGTACGTAAAGTTGCCGCTAAGCTTTAAAAGGTTAGGAGCGCCAGGCTATATCACAGAATGGGGGAACATGAACGAAGGCAAAGGCTCGGAAAGCGTTCAAAATGAATATTGATTGACTTCAGATGTTTTATATCAGCAGTTATACTGGAGAGACAGATTCGTTTTATATTGAAAAAAGAATATTTTAAACTATTTTAAAATCCATTTGCCTGTGCAATAGCTTTCCATTCTCTTTTTCCTTCTGATTTCTGCTTGGTAACAGATTTCTCCAGCGGTATAACGTTGAGCACCCCTTCATTTTCTTTCACCAGAACTTACAAGAAAATGATAGCATGGTTTCTCAGGAACTGCAGCATTCCTATAAGAATTTTGCAATTTCAGAATGATACTGTTACGTCTGCCATCACTCGTCTGTTGGAAAAAATGTCAAATTTATTTTCCCCTAAATTTATTCAACAAGAACTCGCAAGGAGTACTGACGATTTTATAGTGTTATATGCAAGTGACCTCTATACACAACACATATTCCTACATATTTTTATAATACGTAATGACGGGTTTTTGTTAAAGCCGAAGTATCTTCCATAAGATACACTAAATCACTGAAAAGTGTAGTTGCGTTTGACTGCCCCTATTTCTGTCTCTATTTGTGTAGCACAAAGCGATGTGACACAAAAATGATTTTATCGTTAACGTACCCCAAAAAATGCGGAACGCCAATCCCTAGAGTTCCAAGTCCGTAAAGACTGGCGTCTTCTTCGTAAAGAGAAATGACAAAAACACAAATATACGGAGCGTGCAGATGAAGCTACGAATAAATGCGCTAAGCAACTTGGTGTGAGTCAGAAATACGTGATATTCCGATGTGTCCTGAGGCGAGGCCTGTTGAATAAATCACCTCACTGATATTGGCTTCATTAACCCTTTAAAGACGAAGCGTATCTGTTTTATATAAGGACTCAGTGCGTACCGCGCTGTAAACACTCTCCACTTCGGTTATAAAAACCAATCTCTTAATGTTTTATAAGGCAAAAGTTGCTGTTTGTTCTGAGATCCGTACAAAACACATAAACGCAATGTGGGCACCACGTAGAATTTTTTACTGTTAAACCTGGTCGTATGTAAAGTTACCGCTAGGCTTTAAAAGGTTAATGAACGCAATGCAAAAAATATCAATACACATGATATAATGCGGCAGTTACAAATAAACTTTAATATTTTATTTACCAGTGAATGTAATTCAGTCAATAGAATAAACTCCTTCCTGGAAAGCAGATCATTCCCTATGTTAATCAAAATATTACCTGCATTTTATGGAATATGAAAATGCATTACCATCTTCACAATATTCCCTATCCAGTCTAAAATCTCATGCTGATTACTTTAAGATCCATTTTAATATTATACTCCATTGAACAGGTTGGTGTTGTCAGCGATAAAATTGTAGACTTATTTCTTTGGGGATGCTTGGTTCGAATCTCTCCGAATACCGTCTGCCCTGATACATGATTTTCGTAATTTTCGTCAGCTCACCAGACACCAGCCGGGACATACTCTGATTAAATCACGACCGGTTCCTTCCTAATCCTTTCCAATTTATGAGCTCCCCTACCAATCGAAGCTAGAAGTCCGTAGATGCGTTACTGATAGCGCCGTAAACCAAACCACAAATAACGAATATTACCTTCCAATTTAATCTTTAGCGCCCTCCAAATTTGCTTGCATTCCTGATCATGACCACACATGCTATATATCCCAACAGGGAAAAACCTAGAAGCCACCTCAATATTACATGCGCTAGACGGGCGACGTGAAATAAAGTCATTTCTGACAATCCACAAATATTAGGCGCCACCGTAATGCATTTAGTCACCACGGCGACGGGCGTCCGGGATTTGTGCAGTCCTGTGTTCCATCCATCAAATCATCCTTGATTCAATCAACTCAATGACATTTGATCATCAGCAAAATTTAATGAAGGCTTTATCGTTCATGTATTTTGTCCACTGTCTTGTCAACAGCCCTTTCAAGCACGCAGTCCATTGTCTTCGGCACCCTTTCACTAGGTATCACTACTATATCGTAGTCCCACAGTCTGGAAGACCATGTTCCACACTAATGGAAAATTGCGCATAAAATGGTAACTTTGCAGGGTTTAATATTTGCGTTTTTAAAAGCAGATTGGAAAAACGAAGATTCTGCACTAAAATCTCTTGGAAGACAAATAACTTATGCATACTTTCCATAACTAAAAAAGTAACACAAATCAGTTTCAGTGTCCACTTCAACTTGTCAATGTGCATTAAAATTCTAAATTTAAATGGTTTGTTAGGAGTGACGTTGATACTTATGTAGAGTTACATGTCATGTGTGGTCGATCCCAGTGGCCGCGCCGTGTATGGCGTGGATCTGTGGCCTTTCGTTTACTATGATTGCGGGTTCGAATTCCGCCGGGGGCATGAATTTCTGTCTCTTGTGAGTGTTGTGTGTTGTCACGTAGAGGTGTCTGCGTCGGACTGATCCCTCGTCCAGAGGAGTCCTATCAAGTGTGATGTGTCTCGGTGTGACCGTGAAACGCAGAAAATGAGGAGGCCCTAGCCCACTAGGGGCTGTTGCGCCATTGGAAACAAAAGTGTCACGGGCATAAAACGTAGTCCGTTTTCGTAAATTTATAAACTTACTGAACAATATGTACAAAAATAGTGCTGGTGGTGATGGTGATTAGTATGATGATGATGATGATGATGATGATGATGATGATGATGATGATGATGATGATGATCTCATACAATTAATAATACCCACGTATTTACTCTTTTGCCCTAACAAAATGTGTTCATTACAAACAAACAGTTTCTGAGTTAATGTCACTAAGTAAACGCCCAGAGAGAAACACAAAACGTCTATCGTCAGATATTCCATGTTAATTTAATGAGTATTCATCGTCTGTTAACAAAAGAGCTGATTAGTTAAGAGCCACGGACAATTACGTTTACAACGTACTTGCAATTACCCTCAAGCGCAACTGTTACGCCTACGTATAAAAGGCCCTCGCTGGAAATTTAATTTGCTTGAAGTGAAAAATAATGTGATGAAGCCTTTTCGAGGAACTGCGGAGTTAACATGGAGTTTTGGAAATACTGCCAGGGACTTACGGCTTGGCGACACAATTTTGTGGGCACAAATACTGTCAGGGACTTACGGCTTGGCGACACAATTTTGTGGGCACAAATACAGACTTGCTGCAACCCACCAGTTCCTTGCTATGGAGAGACAGTCCCTTAACATGTCGTTTTTCCATTCAGTATCGATATGGCCTTTCTAGGGTATTTTCCTACATTTGATGACGATTAAAATTTCAGTATTTCCAATCTATACTGATAAACACAACAACATTCCCTGGTTCTTGATTTACGACATGTTTCGGTCGTACAAGGCGATCATCATCAGGAAGGAATATACAACTGTAAAGGAAGAGAAGTGGTAAAGCGGAGGTCAGGCCTTTTACCTTACAGTGGAAATTATGTCACAACTCCGTGAACTGTAAGTTTTGAAATGCACGTAAAAATTGTGAAATTGTAAAATTACAAAATATACAATATGCATGATATTGCATGTTATTTCCTATATGAAAATAACATGCACATTATTTCCGTTTAGAAAATAACATGCATAATGTATATTTTGTAATTTTACAATTTTACAATTTTTAGATACATTTCAAAACTTACAGTTCACGGAGTTGTGAATAATTTCCATTTTAAGGTAAAAGGGGAGGCCTCCGCTTTACCACTTCTCTTCCTTTACAGTTGTGTATTCTTTCCTGATGACGATCGCCTTGTATGACCGAAACATGTCGTAAATCAAGAACTAAGGAATGTTGCTGTGTTTGTCTCTATAGACTGGAAGCAGTGGTATATACGAGCACAACGGTGTGAGTAATCCGAAATAAAATTAAAGTTTCAGTGTTTGTAACAATAAAATTTTGGTACATGTTGATGAAAGGCAAGAAAAGTGTTTCCTGCTAAGGTCCTCCTAAAGTTCCCTCCACAGCTTAAATTACGCAGCCCTGCTCTGCGTTGATACGAGCGCTGTGTGCTGCCAGTGTTAAGGCCCTCACTAAACCGGTTTTAATCCTCCCGAACAGGCCTACTCTGACGCAGCGGAAGCCAGCATTTATGGCCTCCATCACGTCCGAACCACAAACTTTGAGAAAAGCAGACACCACACCATTCTGCTATTACCCACTTGAACGCCTGATCGATTCTTGTCACGTGCCAGTTCACGCTAGACACCGCTTAACAGATGAG
This sequence comes from Coptotermes formosanus, assembly GCA_013340265.1. Taxonomy (NCBI): domain Eukaryota; kingdom Metazoa; phylum Arthropoda; class Insecta; order Blattodea; family Rhinotermitidae; genus Coptotermes; species Coptotermes formosanus. The sequence continues at coordinate 525,310 of BLKM01012991.1, forward strand.
ACGGCACTATCACCAGCGGCATAACAAAGTTACTGCTCCCTTCATTACAGTTTATGAAGAGTTCGGAGTCAGGCCATAATGTTGATTGTTGGTTTGTCTGTCTTGAGATTATGTCATCATCAAAGGCTTTATGTGCTCGGCATAAGTTGGAACAGCGTAACTTTGGTCCGGGGATAAAGAAATTTGCAATGGATTACTTTACAGCGTTTTCACAACCGAATGATGGATTATAAATGTAATTAAAACTATCTCCAAAAAAATTAAATAAAAACTAATCAACAGCAAATGAAATAATGTCATTTACATGATTTCTTTTGAAGGCACGGGAGATAAACATCAACTACTGAGTACACTCATCACTAAAAATAATAGTAACGAAAATATAATTGCTCCTATTCTGCTGTAAGGACTAAAAACAACAAAGCAATCCCTTTACAGGCCTGGACAGGCCCTGAGGGTTCCAGAAGGTTGAGGCTACCAGATTTCAAGACAACTGGCACATGAATGTGGTAGGGTTGTCAACCATAAGCACCGGCCGCCTTTACTCCCCCCCCTCCCCCCAGGAAATATTCCTGGTACTCATTTCTGTTAAACGCTGAGTTGACCCCAGGGTTATACTGCGGCCGGAAGAATTATGTCAATGACAAAATCCAATGACAGCATCGGGAATCGAACCCGCGCCCTTCCGGCTTGTAGTGCCTCAACTAACTGCGCCACCGCGTACCCCCTTGAAGACATAGGACATAAACAAATCTACTGAGTAAACTCATCACTAAAAATAATATTGTCTAAGATTTATTTCCTGGTCTATCCCGCTATAAGGACTACAACCAATAAAAATTTCTGACATATACCCTTGAGTTTACATTGCTAAACTGTTTCGTTAACGGCATGTCATACATTCATTTCAAATTCTTTAGAAATTTCTGTTGAGAGTTTTATCTATGTGCTGGTATATACTACAAGAAGCCGTTCTCCAGTACTCAAATTACGCTTTCAATCTGTCAGTGGGTACACTGCTATGGTTCCGAGGAAGAAAAATTCTAACTTCTATATTCTGCTTGCATCATCCCTTAACGTCCAGAGCCTGGAAGCGTACAAAAAATGTAGAAAGACTGCAATTACTCTGCAAAACTTTGAAAAATTCTTCTTTTTTGGAATTTCTCTAGTTGTGTGGGTTGTCGTGCACAGAATGTTGAAGAACTTTCTGCTTTAGTCTGCGGTGGACAAAATTATATTGGAAAAATTTTCTGCGACTGCACTTAACTTCAGTTATGGATTTGTTTACTTGTTACGTTATACCACTGAAGCCAAATTGAATCTCTAGCTGACATAATGCCAATACGTTGGGAATATGACAAGCCTTATATAGTATAAGGCCCGACTGTTCAGAAGCATCTGGCTAATGCAAGATAAGTTACCCTACAGTAGCTGTTTTGTGTGGTGAAGGGCCCCGCAGCAGATGCTACGGACGCACCGCAGCCTTGAGGCTCATTATGCAACCCTCTGACGAAGATAATTAGTTTCTTTCATTTCTCCGTGTAATGGAGCACCGGCGGAATGAAACTGACAAAGGAAACCGAAGTACTTGGGGGGGGGGGGGACCTATTCCAGTGCCAATTTTTCCACCATAAATCCCACATGGACTGGCCCGGGATCGAACCCGGTCCTCCGCGATGAGATGCTGGCGACTAACCGCCTGAGCCATGGCACGGACTGTACCTTACAATAGCACTAACGGGACTTGATGCGGTAACGTCATATGTGGTCTGTGCGGTGAAACACCTCATGCTGTGAATAGGGTTAATTGTTTAGCAAGAGTAGTGTCCAGTACCGTATGACTACGGTAATCGAAACAGAACGAATGAGATGTGAGGGGCATGCAATTCGGCTTACACAGACAGCATATAAGAAACACATGCAAAGTTTCACTCGGAAAGGCTGAAGTTAAGAGGCCATTTGTGAGATACAGGCTTAGAACGCAAAGTTCTACATAACCCTTCTTAAAGAAAGAAGACTTTAGATTTTGGCTTGTATTCATGTGTCTCGGAGTATGGTTCACAGCGGACTGCTAATACAATGAATTTTCAGGTTTCATAAATAATGGATACGTTACTGACCTAATAAAAGTTTCTCAGGATGTCCTAATGTACTCGGATCTGTAGAGTGTTATGGTTGGTTGTTTAGTCACTTCTACATACTCAGTCATCCAATCATATGTCTTTAGGACAGTTCTAAGTGTACTGGTTGTACCCAATGTCCACTCATTCAATGATCCTCCTACACGTTAATGATTCTCATTAAAATTTCTTATATTAGTTGCCCTATTTCACACCCCACAAGGCGTTTTTTTTACGGATCTACTGGTGATGTGGCAACTACATGAATCAAATCCCAGAAATAATACAGTGGACTTGTTACAACAAGGCTGCAGCACGGTAATGCTAAGTAGCGTGACCGATGTTGAAACATGTATATTTGAAGCCGGGATTTAACGTTAGGACCATGATGACACAGGCCGCATATTCCACGCTTTACCGTCACGTTCATAATGGCCAGGCTTCATGGAATTAAATGTAATAATCAGTAGTTTAAACCAGTATTGCCAGATCGTAATAAAATATCCCAAGGGTAATAAAGGATTAGGAAAAATACGTAGCAAATAACGGTAGGACGAACAATCAAGGAATGTTAGATGGAAGGATTAAATACGACAGCTAAGGGATGATACTGAAGACTTATAAAATTTAGTCGGAAAAAAATGTAAAGTAAGAGAAGGCTGGGATCGCGTATCAGTTACACAGATAGTGGAATGATGGCAAAATAGAGTCGAACTCAGTTATAACGTCATGAAAGGGACTGAATATTTTGTGTCGTTATAAACGAGTATCGTTAAAACTGAGGAGTATAATGTTATGGTTAGCAGTAAGGAATTAATTGGTACCACAAAATATCTGATGCTATATACGAGGTGTCGTATAAACCCATGTCATTATAACCGGGTTAGACTGTATATCTTAAAAATAATAGCTTTCGAGTTTCATAAATGATGGAAATTTCTTGATCAACTGAGTTACTGTTTGTTTCTGAAAAACTTTATTCCATGCAGATACAGCAGTAAAAACTAATACTCATTATGCGAACAAATTACATTTCTAATTGTTAAGACACACCAAAAAGTACGCACACTGTTTACAATTATATTGTAATGAATGTGGAAATAAGTTTCCTTTAGTATATTACTTAGTATATTTAGTGTGTGATATGGGTATCCAGCAGCGGTAACGCGTAGCGTTGACGCGGCAGGAAGGAGGGGAGACGGCCTCATAGTTCCTAGTTCATAGCACCGCGAGGTGTGCTGGACTAGGACATTTTTCGCATTCTAGTAGAAGCTATAAAAGGCAACGCCACAAGGTAACTGTCCTCCCTCATTCAGTCACGCAATCACGCATAGCGTCTTTCAATCAGTTTCACGTCGGCAGCGGCTCTAGTTAAGAGAACCATTGTGACATGAAAATTCTACTTATAATTCTGCTTCAAGGTAAGTTGAGCTGAATTTACAAGTTATTGGTGTGAAATTACTTGGAAATCTACTCGCCTTGAGATTCAGCAATATTCGGCATATTTCCGACTTTGTAATCTTATTCAAATTCAAAATTTTACGTGGCGTTGAGTCCTATAGCCCCTACTCAAATAAGGCAGTCATCTTACCCTTGTTAATCTACTGGTTTATGGAATAATTCTGAAATTGTACTTTTGTAAATTGCCAAACATCACCCCTGTACATATACTTTAATCTCAAAGAAATTAGTTAGATAGAAACTGACTGTATTTTCTCAGTATTACCCCCTGTAAACGCAGCAAAACGAAACCTGACCCAGAGTTCCAATCCGCATTCCCGAGCCCCGTAAGTAGGACGTATGGCAGTTGTCAGTGTCCTGCCTTTGAAATTCAAAACTGGCTGGTGGCATCTTTTGATATAGTAGAAACGGATCCAGAGAGTGCTTGTTTCGCCACACTACCTGTACAACCTTACTCAGAGTACGCGGTAAATTAGACAGGACGACTTCACCCCCTGGAGAGGCACTACAATATATTTGTATCAATATCGCCCCTACATATTTGATACAAATAAATAAGTGTAAACAGTGTGCGCACCTGTTGGTTTAGCTTAACAATTATAAAATATGCACGGTAAAAACCTACAAAATTTACATTTCTAACTTTCTTAACACAGGAACACAATAAAACGCAAACAAACCCAGTTTTCTATTTAGGAGAAGCATGTGGGTGTCCCGGTGTATCACAGTCTCTACAGTGTGCGTGGGCTAGGGGATGGATAATCAGCTTCAATTCAGCGAGCCTACAGAATTCATCTCCTCTGCGCCACATCAAATCTTCTCTTGACCTAGCCCAGGTAACGATGAGAATTCTTCAAGCAATCAGAGGGTGAAACCTACCATACACCACCATCTACTGCAAAGTTTAGCAAAGCGTATAGTTACACGTCCACGCATCCTTGCACATTCAAGACGTGGTGCTTGACAACAGGGATAAATCTGAACTTAAAGTTTAGTTCATTAAACTTACACTTATTTGCCAACTGAAATTGTACAGATTCGTTCTGCTGTCAGACTTCTGTGGATTTAACAGGCAGAACCTTAGTGCTACATTTCTTTTTGAAACTCTTGGCACATCCTTTGGATTCCTCGTATTGAGTTACGGAAGATGTATTTGAGACCACTGAGAAGAAAAGTAGGCACGCCGTACAAAAGTGAAAGACGCTAAATATTAACAGGTTAGGAAACGTCACAAGTAAAATCACCAACAAAATGCACTGTATTTTTTACTGTTACTATTTACTGTTAAATAGTCAAAGAGGCTGATAAAATGTAACAAGGCGCACAGCATCTTTGACTATTTAGCAGTGTGCCACGGCATGAAGAGTAAAAGTGTGGTGTTGCCTTTGATCATGACGTTGTGTACTACCATTTTACCAGCTCTTATCAAGTTTTAACAAACTGAAAAATTACTGAGTATGTGTATATTTTATGTTTTTAGTAACCACTTCATTTAATATTGTATGTAAACATCGCCCGAGTGACTAGTGTCTTAAATCTGCACGATCCCCCTGAAGATGGCGTCATGCTACGCCGAAACATGTCGGGGTAAGACAGAATAAGTGTAAAAAATACAGTGCATTTTGTTGGTGATTTTACTTGTGATACAAAAGAATGCACGGTGAGAACAAAGTGAAAAAAGGTTAGGAAATGTCCGCAGAGAGCAACGCTTCCAACTCTTTCGCTCTGTTTTTGCCCCTGAGTATTATACAGGGCTATGGAGTCGGAGTCGGAAGGAATTTTAGGTGGAGTCGGAGTCGGAAGGAATTTTAGGTGGAGTCGGAGTTGGAAGGAATTTTAGGTGGAGTCGGAGTCGGAAGGAATTTTAGATGGAGTCGGAGTCGGTAAAAATGTACTGACTTCGATTCTGACCTCAATCCAAAGTCTTATCCAGATACTCCAATTCCAGAGCCCTGACAGCTACAGCAACCATTAGACTTATACTTAAATATAGGTTATAAGTCTAAAAAGTAGCCTGATTATTCACGTGGTGGTGATTAAACGTTTGATAGGTTTACCATTATTAGTAAAAATTGAGCTTTTGTGAAGGAGTCGGAGTCGGGGTCGCAGCTTTTGCGTACCGACTCCACAGCCCTTGTATACGTTCATGAACAATTTACAGACTATACAGATCAGGTCTATTTTATACACGCCATAAACCCAGCCCTTACACTAGTAACAGACAAAAAATATCTTGATTTCAGGCTTCAGCCGTAATGTTGATGAGATAAGCGCTCTTCTGGGATATTACGCGACGTCTTGTGGTATCCCAGAAGACCGCACATCTCAGACCTACAGTATGTCATCATTTAGACGTCGTAAGCGGAAAAATTTAAAATCGATAACCCTGAAACTCACAATCGATCATTATAGATTCTCGATGTTCAACTGATTCCTCCAATTCGGCCCGTATCTCACACAGAACACAGTCGCCTGCTTCTACGAAGTGTTTCTTCGACCTCGGCGATTACTTGAACAATAACAATGGCGACAGTCACAATGGAACTTACGTCTACATCTATTGTATCCGTTATTTTTGCCCGATTTAAACCAAAATCGGAACACATCTACTAATGTTAGTGAAAATCCGAAATATAAGACTTCACAAAAATCCAGTCCAGTGGGAGTCGCCATGTTATATATGCGTGTATACAGACAGACGGACACAACAAAGATAATATTAGCTTTTTTTCAGGTGAACGCGCCTAAAAATGTTCTCGTATTCTGCGAATAACTCCTTTACAGGTTATCACCTTGTGAAAATACGTCTTTCCTTACACTTCCGGTCGTTAAATCTTTCCATTTCGAGCATCGATTTTAAGTCTGCTGTAGTCGTCTTATTTACACTGAATAGCAAGTTGTCCTTATCTCACAAGCTTGGATCCAAGCGGTCGCCATGGTGCGTACATGTTCAAAACAACTGTCTAATTTGCATTACAAATGTGATCAAGCGGAATCAATACTCATTCATTCGGGATGTTTAAACATGATAATAGAATATACACAGCAGCTGAGCCGTTAATAACACCCGTGTTGTAGAATGTAATTGTCGAGTAACAGATACGGACTTCATAAAACCCACCTACACAGGTATGGATATTTTGCATACGTATGTAATGCACAAAAGACCTCTATTTTTTCAAATCAGTTGCACTGTTTTTTTTCCAAGTGCAAAGTTAAACTCGAACCAAATCCCAAATATTCTACAGCTGGCCCTTCCACACCTGTTACACTAACAACCACATGTTTGTTGGTACTGCCAGCACCCTCTGGAGACGAACCTCCCTTCACTTCCAGCAGATATTACTACATTTGTGAGTAGCTAAGAGATTTTGCCTTTATAACATTTTCATTTTCTCTGCTTTCAATCTTAATTCTGATTCATCATGCTCCTCATCACATTTTAATTGAAAAATGGAAACAAACGAGATTTCCGAGATCACAGAGGGACTGGGTGCAATGCTGATCACTAATTAACTTCTGGGAAATAAAATAAAAAGATTCTTGTCCATATTCAATGAGACGGAAGAAAAAATGAAAAATTCATGGCTTTGTTTAAAGGGTATAAGAAATTAAGAAGGGACAGAAGCCACTGTAACCAATTTACTGAAAACCTTCTTAAAATTATTAGTTCAAAGCAAACCGTTGTCTGTCTACGCGGCACAATATTTTGATACCATTTTTAGAACAGTTACAATACACAGATATATAAATGGATTTCTATAAATGTAGGATTTCTGTCTTCATAATGTCTCCTGTCAAATAGTAATGTCAAACATTAAAGAACTGAGCCTTTAACGGGCACTGAAACAACAAATTAAAATCACAGATAAGCGAAGTTCGTGTCGCCTGCATTACGCTGTGCGTCAGAACGGACAGATATTCGTTTGGACTCGAGGCAAACATATTACACGCCTACTCGCCCTTCCGCCTCTTCAAAAAAGATAATATAAAACAGTCTGACATCCACTGTCACAAGAATTGAACACAAAGTGCTGGAAGGTGCACACGCCTTCATTCCATGTAAATTCGATACGATAAGTCAGTTAAATTTGTAAATTAAAAATTATAAATATTATTGATAATGTATATTTTTACAAGTCTGTATTCCATTATACATTTTCCTACGAATTAATAAATAAAAGTTAAATATTTCGATTCCTCAAAGAAGAATCAATCACAACCAACAGTTTTCTGTGCTTTATTAAAAATTATTTGGCGACCAGGTTGCGGCTTATACAGCCATCATCAGCGCCTGTAGAAACATGAATTAAGAAACTCTACGTCACATGAAGAGAAAGGCCTTCCTCTTTTACAAGTGAAAAAATGTTATATAAAATACTTTTTATTTGTCTTTTATCCTGTAAAACATTATTCCACTTCGTAAAAGAGGAAGGCCTTTCCCTTCATGTGAAGTAGAGTTTCTTAATTCATGTTTTTATAGGGCCTGATGATGACCATACAAGCACAAACCTGGTCGCACAGTAATTTATAATAAAGCAAAGAAAAGTGTTGGTTGTGACTGATTCTTCTCTGAGGAACTGAAATATATACCTTGTATACACACACCCACAGGGACGTTCAGCATCAAAATAATGTATGAAACATTAGGACTAATTTCTTTATGGTCAGAGTTTTTAACATATATTCACACAAAAAAGGCATATTTCAGTGTTCCACCAATCCACGTATTTCACATAACTAGCGAAAAGTCCTTAAAATTTTCTTTACTATATTAAACACATATCGATGCCAGTGGCTGTGCAGTCTACGGCGTGGGTCTGCGGCTGTTCGCTTAGTGGGATTCCGGGTTCGAAGCCTGCCGGGAACATGCATACCTGTCTCTCGTGAGTGTTGTGTGCTGTCAAGTAGCAGCCTCTGCGTTGGGTTGACAACTCAGCCAGAGGAGTCCTACCGAGTGTAATGTGTCTGAATGTGATCGTGAAGCCTCGACATTGAGGACGCCCTGGCCCACTAGGGGCTGTTACACCACAGGAAAAAAAGAATGCTAAAAACGTAATTGCATCTCCACAGCACTCGTGTTTTTAATTTCCAATTTAGACAAAGCGGCCTGTCAGTTTTTGGAGTGGCAATATTTTAATAAATCGTATACGTACAAATTATTTCCCAGCCACATGGCGAACGGCGCTAATGTGACGGTAGCTACACATTTTCCGCCTCTCCCTCATTCAAATATTGCTGAAGGTAATGAAGGCGTAAACATCGTGTGTCACAGACTGCGTCATGACATTCATGCTGAGCTGGCTACATTAAAACCTCTACATCTATTTGAATATTTATTGGCGGATGTATAGGCAGATACGTACACATAAGGACACCCTTTCATACAATTTAATTCTCCATAATGAGTCGCCTTTATAATATTTCGTAAAAAGGACAAATTGTGAAGTTCCGTATTACTTGTGTCTATCCGTCTGTTACTTGAGCTCACTTCGATCAAGCAGTTACTTCAGCATCCTCAAATAAATCCTCAAATGATCCCAAAAACTGCTGATCTCTAAGCGGGGAACGCGTTGATGAATGGGATGTAAACGCAGAACACAAGAGCCTTGCTGTTTTAGGACCGCCCCTAACGACATGTACCGCATGCACTACAGCTTAATAATGGAATTTAAGTAACGTTTTCTAATGTTATATTTTTGTTATGGGTCACTGTGAATAACAGGCACTTTAAAGTCTACGTAGCTGATGTAGTGTAGCAGTCTATATAGCTGATGTAGCCGCCTACGTAGCTGATGTAGTGTAGCAGTCTACGTAGCTGATGTAGTGTAGCAGTCTACGTAGCTGATGTAATGTAGCATTATACTCCGAATTTTCTGTAATATTTACAGCTTTTAACGGTCAATTCTTCTGTTACGTGGGGAAGAACTTCACTGCAGCCGGCAACTTTCTCATATTACTGTTTACATTCACGAAGAATGTAAAAAATTCTTTGTGTAAGGCTTATAAAAATAAACTTAAAGAGTCATCCCAATCCATTTATCATCTTCTATATAGCACATACAGCTAAAATATATGGGAGTGAAAAGTGACGTCTTTCTTCGAGACAAAAGGATAAAGTACTAGCGTTTTAAAAAAATTACAGGAAAATATTCTGGCCTACGGAGGACAGAATAATCAAGTACGTTTAGTATAATGCACACCGCGACACTTCTTAATTTACACACGTCGTCAAACTGTTTGGCGAATTATTGTTTATGAGGTTTACTTTGAGCATGTGACAAAATATGAATGCAAAAACTTAGTCGGGAACATGTCAGAAAGTGTCCACTTAAAAGATGGGGAATAATATAAGATGGCACAGTAGCACCCTCGGTCATCCGAACTATATGCGGAGGGGAGTGTCTGGATTACCCGGGAATCTGAACCACCGAAGGAAAACCCTGTGGAACAGGTAACATACAAAACATTATCACACAGCGCTAACGTGAAAGTCCTTAAGGGGGAAATACAGTACCTTAGAGGATGATGATGATGATGATGATAATAATAATAATAATAATGTAAACCGTAAAGCGATCCCATTACAGACTGGACAGGCCTTTAGGGTTACAGGAGGCTGAGGATCCCAGATTTCTAGACAATCTGCACATGAGGGTGGTAAGGTTGTCAGCTCTACGCACCGGCCACCTTTAAGACCTCGAAATATTCCTGGTGCCATTTCTTTTGGAGGCTGAGTCGACCCCAGGGCCATTGTGCGACAGAAAGGTATATGTCAATGAAAAATTCCAATGACACCATCGGGAACTGAACCCGCGACCTTCCGATTTGTAGCGCAGAGCCTCAACCAACTGCGCCACCGCGTGTCCAATAATAATAATGTAATGTAATAATTTCAATGGGAAGTATTAGGCCATAGTTGTCCCAAAATTGTCCGGACTACCCGGGCTTCCGGATTACCTAGGGACACTTATTAAGGTGGTGGTAAGTGTATAATTTATGAGTACTGGAGGTGGACGAAACTGGCTTTGAATCAATTCGAACAGCAAGTTTTGATATTAACCGGCAGATTCTGCTTTAAGGGTATTATTTATTAACCTTTTAAAGTCTAGCGGTAACTTTACGTACCACTAGGTTTAACATTAAAAAATTCTACGTGGTGCCCACATTGCGTTTATGTGTTTTGTACGGATCTCAAAACAAACAGCAACTTTTGCCTTATAAAATATTAAGAGACTGGTTTTTATAACCGAAGAGGAGAGTGTTTACAGCGCGGTACGCACTGAGACATATAAAACAGATACGCTTCGTCTTTAAAGGGTTAATGTCGACAACTCATTAACTGCAAATCACAACTTGAATAATGTCTGCCTCACAGTTCAGGCGATTGGTCCCCTGCTTCTTATGGGGAGGGCCAACTTATATCCCAGAAAATACCACACAAGATTTGTGACAGGCACAATTGCAAGAAGACAGTTTTTTTTCCCGAGAAATTCGGTTTACTCTGTGAGTTCTCATTCAACCAGTATGCAGTATGGGGATGGACAGTAAGCCGCAGTTGCAATGAACACAATTCCACACCACCCCGCAAATAAAAGAGAACCTTGATATAAAGTACAATAATACCCTGACAGCGAGTATAAACCTGTATTTCCTCCAAAGATGATGCTGATAACAGATCCAGTTTTCTAAACTGAACAATTTAAAACAACGAACAAAGTCCAAAATAGTAGGGACTTGTAACAATAAAGTGAGTCACAGATATGGTATACGGTGTTTATCGTGTACTTTCTTGCACTTAAGCGCATTTGTTGGTTTCCATGTCACATATAATTGCTCAGCACACGGTTACAGATCATTTGAAACTGATTCACAGCTAGTTCCATATGAATAGCAACTGTAGTTATTCCAAACCAAAGCTTGCCTAGCTCAAAGACGCAAGCCTAGATTTTTTTTCTATGGCGCAACATCCCAATTGTGGCCTAGGCCGCCTCAACGTTGAGAATCCTAGATCACACACACACACACACACACACACACACACGCACGCACGCGCGCGCGCGCGGTAGGACTGCCCTGGACGAGTGATCAGCTTGTCGCAGATGGTGCTACCTACACAACACACAACAAACACAAGAGAGGAAGATCCATGCCCTAAGCGGGATTCGCACCCGCGATCCCAGCAATCGAGCAGCCGCAGACCTACGCCTTCGACGGCGCGGCCACTGGGATCGAAAAGCCCAGATATTTATGAACATGTCACAGTTTATTACCTCCTTAACATCTAAATCTTTATTTATTTTCCAAAATCTTACCTGAAGCAGATTTATCACGACTTGCTGTCAGGTAAACTGGACTGCCAAACTCGATCTGAACTTAGCCCTATTTCAACAGCGCCCGGCTGTTTTTGCTCACCAGCAGTTTAGTGATGGTCGGTAATGGATTTCAATTTTTCTAATTTCGACTGAAAGTTGCAGCTTAATTAGATTACTTCTTTATTAGTGTTATTACATTTATTTTTTATACCTTGAGATTTTGTATTTACGTAAGTAATATTTTGTACAAACCTCTAGAACGTGATATAACAGGTCCACAATGAAGAGAATTTAACCTTTTAAAGCCTAGCGGTAACTTTACGTACCGCCAGGTTTAACATTAAAAAATTCTACGTGGTGCCCACATTGCGTTTATGTGTTTTGTACGGATCTCAGAACAAACAGCAACTTTTGCCTTATAAAACATTAAGAGATTGGTTTTTATAACCGACATGGAGAATGTTTACAGCGCGGTACGCCCTGAGTCCTTGTATGAAACAGATACGCTTCGTCTTTAAAGGGTTAAAATACTGAACAAACTACTGTTAGAAGTTAATTACCGATTACAAGCAAACCTGATATCAAAAGAGGATTGGACGACTCATTACACAAAACCGTGGTTCAAACCCGATATTCGAGAGAAAAAGGAGGATAAAATGAGCGAAATAATGGACCACGAAGAAGAGAAAAAATGGAAGAATTACAACTGGCACTGAAAAAGGCAAAGAACAGAAGAGCCTCTGGCACAGAAAATTTAAATGCAGATCTTTTCAAATATGCAAGTACTTCGTTAAAGGACAAAGGTTTACATTTATGCAGTAACAAGTGGCCTAAGCACCACATATCTAAAGACTGAGAAAGAGGTAAGGTAAAGCAGTCCCATTACAGGCCTGGACAGGCCCACAGGGTTCCAGGAGGTCGAGGCTCCCAGATTTCTAGACAATCGGCGCTTGAAGGTGGTAAGGTTGTCAGCCCTACGCACCGGCCGCGTTTACCCCCCCAGGAAATATTCCTGGTACTCATTTCTGTTAGAGGCTGAGTCGACCCCAGAGTCATAGTGCGACCGACAGGATTATGTCAATGAAAAAATCCACTGACACCATCGGGAATCGAACCCGCGACCTGCCGGTTTGTAGCGCAGTGCCTCAACCAACTGCGCCACCGCGGCCCCAAAGACTGAGAAAGGCATATCTTAATTAACATTCACAAGAAACAGCCAAAATTCAAATGTAGCAACTACACCAAAAACGACTGCAACGAAATTATAAACCACGACATTAAAAAAATTAACTTCACTGCTACGGTGAAGATTTCGGGGAAGGAACAGTGAGGAGTCCGAAGAGGAAGGAGTTCTTTGTACGCCGCAATAATTATACCATACAACAGATCCTGGAAGAAAAGAAGAGAGGTTAACTTCCTGATATTTCTTTTGTTGAACGACCATGAAAGGCATACGACAGTGTACGCTGAAAAGGAAAATTATGGCAGATTTTAAGAGAGAATAACCCACCAAGATAACCGCTGAAAGCAATATGGAGTTTATATCTACACTCAAAAATACATACAAAATAAAATTATGAAAAATTCTCAGAGCAATTTCCATTCAGAAAGGAGCACGGCAAGTATGTGGATTATTACCAAGTCTGTTTCACACACACACACACACACACACACACACACACACACACACACACACTAATAGAGTCATAAAGGAATTAAAAGAACCCAGGCAAAACGGAATTCAAGTTATATGAGAAAACTCAAAAATTACTATATGCTGATGATCAAGATTTGATAGAAAAATCTGAGGACGAAATATAAAACGCGGCTAATGAATTAAACAAAACTGCAAAGACACGTGACCTGAAAATATCCCCTCTCAAGATTAAAGCAATGGGATTCGTTGTTAAAACATACAAAGAGTCAAAATACAAATTAAAGGAATAACCGTGGAAAGAGTTTCTAATTTTAATTATTTGAGAAATTTAATATCTGGTGAAGAAAAGGGCACTGCTATAAAACTACAAAGGTATAATGAAATCAATGGAAAAAAAAAACATTTTAAAAATTTTGTGACAACTGACACAAAATTCAGAATGCACTACGTAACTTCGAAAAAAGCTTTGTTCTACGGTAGCGAAACCCGGACCATATACAAGAGATGTGCCTAAAAATGGAAACGGCACAAATGATGTTTATAATACCGCTATCCAGATTTACAACACTGGAGTGCCAAAACTTCAGAAACAGGCTGAATATATGCAACACGTTATAAGCTTTGAAAGCATATCAGAAAAACTGGTGAATCAAATGAAACGAATGAACAAAAAAAGTTAATTAGCCACTTGGTTCTCCAATACCAGCCCAAGGGACGACGGGACACAAGACGACCTAGACGAAGATGGAGAGATCAAGAACACCTCTTGCTCTAAAGAAACAGATTCTGGGACCTAAAAGTTAGATACCTTCACGATGATTATGATGATGAGGGTGATGATGATCATGATCATCATCATAATCATCTTTATGGTTATGATTATACTACCCATAAATGGCAAAACTGACGCCGCCGCTTCTAGTTGTAGGGTTATGTCTCGAAACTATCAGGTAAGAGGGATCTCCACTCCTGTAAGTTACGCGGATCACTAAGTTGTGCGATTTCTTGTGTGCCTATTGCAGTTCCTGTCTGTTGGCGGAAACACACGAAGAAAAACAGGCGTCATAAATCTTTAAAAGTCTCCACGTATGCCTGTAGTCTTACGTTAAAGTGGGCGTGGGGCTAGCCACCCTATCCCCTCCTCGTGCCGAGGCTCACGAACGGGTAGAGCTGTACCTCTACTCCCCCCTCTTGGGCTCTCAGCGTCTGTTATAGGGTGAAACTTTACCTTTTCCTTTAAATGGAAAATCGATCTACATGATTAATTCGTGTTTATCCCTTTAAAGAATAAAATTAATTCCAATTGCATTTGAAGGCGCAGTTCGTACTGCGCAGTAAACACTTTCCCTTTCGATTATACGTAACAACCAATCAGTTAATGCTGTATACGGAAAGCAGCATTTTGTTCTGAGATCTACACAAAACACATTCATGCAATCTGTGGGCAAACGGGGTAATTTTTACGTTAAACACGGTGGTATATAAACTAGATACCAGCGTTTGGGATGTGGTGTGACTTACGGAAGCAAAACCGTGACTCTAATAAGATTTGGAAAACTTACAATGCGTGAAGGACACTATAGCTGGTCTGCTGTCCTTTCTTCTTCCTTCATGTCTTCGGCACTTATTTCTTGCTTTCTGTTTTATATTCTTTCCTACATATATTTTCTCTTTCTGCCTCTTACCTCCTTCTTTCTTCTTTCCTTGTTTTCTCGCTCTTCCCAATTTTACAGCATTCTCATAACTCTGTATCTGTCAAAAGTATAATTCTCTATTTTTTTGTATGTTACGTGTAGTTGATTTCCTTAGAGAATTCTACCTACTTCTAAGTAACTCCCAGCATAACTTTGGTAATCTTGCCTTACAGTCCAATGTTATGTACGCAGGACTGAAAAAATTGGAACTGAAATGAATTAATCAGACCGGAAATTTTTTTATTGAAACTTTAGGACTGACACGAAGTAATCAATCATTCTTCAGTTTTCTGACACCCAATTGGGTCTGCAGAATTTTATGCAGAGCAAAGCACAGCATGAGTACATAATATAGTACATACTTATTAAGCACACTTTATATACATAAATAAATGTGAGTATACTTATTTATATATGGGGAAGATATAAGATATGTGATCAAAACTGATGTGCAATCCTGAAATTCTGTTTATTAATCAGAACAACTGGAAGGATAATCTTCATAAGAGACAGATACAGAAAATATCGAAATGTATATTTCAAACAGTGTTTCCAAAAGCATGAAGTGAGAACTGACATCCCAGCAGACTCAAAACTCTTGTACGAATTCAATTACTTTGTAACAAACCGAGGGCTAAATGACTCTCGTTTTTCTTAATAATGAATTTCTGTTGAATGCTGCCGACAGTATAGTAGGTGTTCTATCCAGATTCGTGCGCGAGAGAGAAAAGGGAGAGAAGCATTGCTGTGAAATAGGAACACACAGCGGGAAAGTGGCGAAAGAGGAATTGATTATTGAAATTTTGAACAAATTCAACTAAGCGTCACGTTGATTACAACGAAACCACATTGGACGATTTTTTCATTTAAAATATTTTGTTCTTTCTTCTGTTTTTTACAGATACACTAATATTTAGTAAAGTATTTGTGAGGCAGTAGTTTGTCACGTGAAAGTGTGTATATGAGGAAGTGACAGTGTTGTATTACTAGCAATACAGATCAGCCTTAAGAGTTCTCAAATTATTTTAAGAAATGTCTGGAAGCAATTCACACCTCATCTTAAAAGGAATTCATTAAGTTAGTCGTACACAAAGACCTGTATTTTAAGAAAAACGCACATTGTAGATGTGTTCTTGAAGACTGCCATTTGCAAGTGTAGTGCTTAAAAACAGCACTGATGTTATTAAATATTTGTTACGATTACATTAGGAATAATTTGAATGCTATGGCTTTAACTCTTCCCAAATTACAGGTAATTCAATTTTTATACGGGTCCCATACTAACATTTTCCTTAGTACTTTCATATAATCATTCCCGTGTATTCGCAAACCCGCCTAGGTTAATATTTGTTCTTCAAAGCGAGACAGAACTGGAGAGTGAGTAAGAAAGTAACAGGGACTGAAATGGACTGCATGGAGAGGAAATTCTTATTTTGTATTTTCCACCAAAGATTGTTAGTGTGCTCGAATAAGGAGAATACAGATGGGGTAAGACATATAAAATGCACACTGGCAATTAGAATGAGTCAGACCACTTGATATGTAAAAGGGAGAGTAACAGTAAAATGGACATCACGATGATTGTGCTGGTGGCAAGTGTTTCGAATTGACTCAGCCAGTAAGGGACGTTTGTGCATGCACTAACAGAACTCATGGGTAACAAAAGATGGAGTATTTTTAAAACAGATGTGTGATTATCGATTTACCGGTAAGGAATCTGCCGCATGGAGTGAGGGTTAACAAAAAAAACTGATCACCAATAAATGCACAAAGAGAGTTTTATCATCAATCGTAACACACTCCTACATGTTTCGACCCTGCTGCGTCATCTTCAGGGAGAACTTTCCGTTACCGTTACAGTAGGGTTGCACTTTACATTTGAATGGAATGTGCTGGACTGCGGAGAGTTTACGCCTCCAAAAACAACGCAGTACACAATCAACAGCACATTCTCACTCAACTGTGAAGTGCAACCTTAGTGTAACGATAACGGAAAGTTCTCTCTGAAGATGACCCAGCAGGGTCGAAACATGTAGGAGTGTGTTACGATTGATGATAAAACTCTCTTTGTGCGTTTGTTGGTGATTACTGTTTTTATATAGTATAGTGCACGGACATGGAACACATTAAATCTGAGGGTTAACACTTGAGGTCCAATATCGAGTTAAACTCGACAACAGTTTCTGCTGTACAAGGTACAAAGTCGAGCTCAAATCGACATATTTTACAGCGTTTTATTTTGGTTTTACCTCAGCTCCTACTATCTAGTGTCTATGAAATTTTAAAGGTGAAGGTTTTCTGGAAAATTAACTTGTACCGGGCTGTTGGAAATTACAAGAGTAATTTGGACTGCAAAGGGTTAAAATATTCCACTCGAATTAACCCCTCTCTCTTTGTCAAAAGCATCGCTTCCCTACTCTGTACGACACTGTTCAACGACAGAAGAGCATGACAATTAACGATATGGGTGACATTAAACATTCAGTTACAAAACAGTACGTAAAATGCTCAGCAGTTTGTTCAGGGTCAGTTAATAGCCCCCCAACTATGATAATAAAACGTGAGCCATAAAAGTAGGTGTTTATTGTGACATAAATGTCATGACATGCTTTGTGTCGGGATTTGTCAGATCAAAGCGCACTGAGGCCACGTGTTATACGGAGTTCCAAGTATCACTCAGAGCACCATGGTATTAGAACTCACACAGTGAGGGAGTCGTGCACAAAGATTAACGTGCGATTTGATACTGGTCCGTCAGAAAAACTGACAAAAACAGGGCAGCGCCACAGAACGTGCAGTGGGTAACAATAACACAGAATGTTGAGACATTAGAACGTTCACAAAAAAGATATTGTGGTTTATCAGTACATATGGAAGACGACGATTCGAGAACAATAGGCTATTTAAATGTATAGCCACAAACACAATGCTTCAATTTTCGTCTTAATGAATTCTTGTACGTATTTCTGAGTCATATGATTAATTTTGAAGGGGGCATGCGGTGGCGTAGTTTTTTGAGGCACTGCGCTACAAGCAGGAAGGTAGCGGGTTCGATTCCCGATTGTATCATTAGTCGACTCAGCCCCTAACAGAAATGAGTACCAGGAATATTTCCTGGGGGATAAAGGTGGCCGGTACGTAAGGCTGACAACCTTGCTACCTTAATGTGCCAATTGTGTGGAAATCTGGCAGCCTTGGCCTCCTGGAACTCTCAGAGCCTGCCCAGTCCTGTATATGGATAGCCTTAACTTATGGCTAATTTTGTTGAAAATCGATATACGTAACTACTACTCTATGCTGAATCTTTTAGTTTAAATTGCTTCAAGGTCAGTATCACTTCAAAACCTAAATATAATGCTTAGGCTGATGTATTCACCTGGGAGAAGAATGGCCTGAATGAACTGTGAAGGCACCATTAACCCTTTAAAGACGAAGCGTATCTGTTTTATATAAGGACTCAGTGCGTACCGCGCTGTAAACACTCTCCACTTCGGTTATAAAAACCAGTCTGTTAATGTTTTATAAGGCAAAAGTTGCTGTTTGTTCTGAGATCCGTACAAAACACATAAACGCAATGTGGGCATCACGTAGAATTTTTTAATGTTAAACCTGGCGGTATGTAAAGTTACGGCTAGGCTTTAAAAGGCTAAAATGCGTTGCACAAAGTCTAGCAGTTTCGATAAAAAAATAGCGCAAGAACAGCATAAGTGTCTCATCAAAATGTTTATACGGGTACAACGTTTGCTATAGCTCTGCTCTATAACTCTTAATGCCTAGTGGTGACAATATATACCACCAGGCTTAATATTTAAGCCGACAATTTGCTTACACTATTCGTGCATTCCGTATGATTCTTACTAGAAATAGCGATTAATCATCCATGCAGCATCCACCGACTGCTCTTTACAATGGAAGGAAACAACAGTTCACAGACCAGGAGGCGACAGATGCGCATTGTCAAGATTTCTTGGTGAATGACGAGTCGCTACTACTCGCTCTGAGTGCATTTGCACAGTGCACTCACTCTTACTACACGCAAGACCGAACGCTTGATGTTTTAAGTCTGCGTGTACTAGTAAAAGCGACCGTCGCTTCCACCAGTAGCAGTCGAGTAACTCCCCCCCGCCCAGACCAACCGGGTTGGCCCCGCGCCAGACAGCCGTCCCCCTTCCCCCCCCCCCCCCCGACCGGGCGGCATCATTTCGTGACCTGTGGTTTATATATTCTCTGTCACGTAGGAATTCAGTCTTTACACACAATGCAGATTAATTTAATTCTTCAAAGGTTAACTACGGTTCGCTTGTGTAAGGGGTTTCTGCGATGAAAATTTAGCATTGGGAATTTGTATTCACAAGGCCGCCAGAATACTTGTAAAAGGTTCGTCATTTCAATACGGGTAATTTTAAGTAACGCCCTGCCGAGAAGTTGACCCTTTGTCTAGCAATGGCATAACACTAAGGCACTTATTTTAAAACTCACGTCTAAATGAGAAAATGTCTCTTACAAGCTGCCGTTTAAAATGCTTTACGTATTCTGCTCTCTATTTTACGTCGTTGTAAGTGCCTCAAATTACATAGCGTCGAATGTTAGGATGACTGATGAAAGACGAACTCGGAAGAATTTTAAAACTAAGTACATGGTCATGTCTCGAAATCAGAATGCACGACACAATCACAACATAAATATAGATAATAAATCCTTTGAAAGGGTGGAAGAATTCAAATATTTGGGAGCAACCCTAACGAATCGAAACTCGATTCATGAAGAAATTAAGAGCAGATTGAAGTCGGGGAATGCTTGCTATCATTCGGTGCAGAATCTTTTGTCTTCGAGGTTGCTATCCAAAAACACAAAGATTAGGGTATACAGAACTATAATTTTACCTGTTGTTCTGTATGGATGCGAAACTTGGTCTCTCACACTGAGGGAGGAACAAAGACTGAGGGTGTTCGAGAATAGGGTGCTGAGGAGGAT
>BLKM01012991.1:550338-631191 GCA_013340265.1 Coptotermes formosanus
TCCCTCGGGTCTCCCCACCAAAATCCGGTATGCACCTCTCTCCTCCCCCATACGTGCCACATGCCCCGCCCATCTCAGTCTTCTCGATTTGATTACCCGAATAATATTTGGTGATGAGTACAGGTCATTAAGTTCCTCGTTATGTAGTCTTCTCCACTCCCCTGTCGCCTCGTCCCTCTTAGGCCCAAATATCCTCCTCAGCACCCTATTCTCGAACACCCTCAGTCTTTGTTCCTCCTTCAGTGTGAGAGACCAAGTTTCACACCAATACAAAACAACGGGTAAAATTATAGTTCTGTATACCCTAATCTTTGTGTCTTTGGACAGCAACTTGACTTTGTCACTACTTCTTCATAAATGTCCCCATGCCATTTATTTTCTGCATTCGTTTTGGATTACTCAGCATGCAGCAACCAAAGGCGGCCATAAGCCGGACATGCCCACTTGGATTCAGTTACAATGTCTTTATTGCCCCAGCACACAAAAGACACTAGCTTTTCACCCAGTTCAAGTGAATGACGCGTCAGTAAACAGTGCAATATTTCGGAATGGTGCACTTTATTTCTTTCGTCACGTCCGAAATGTGACGTCATACGCGTTACCAACATTATTTCCTCTCTCCTCTCAGCTATCACCGTGCACTTTGCCCATGGCCTTACAGTGTTAAAGTGGTCAAACATCCTGAAGTTAATAACGAGGAACTCTGGGACTGCCTTTGCCGCATTCACAAAGTCACACACTTTATGAGAAGTTTTGTTCAAATTCACAGCAGTGTGGAGCACAACACAAGGTAATATCTTCCCTGAAACTTGAACGGTTGCGCAGTATTCTGCTAGTACTACCAGCCGATATAATCAGCCCATCCACAGGGGAGAAATGTTTGGAGACGGTCAAAAAATTTCAGGAAAAAAAAAGAAACAATATGGAGATTC
Source organism: Coptotermes formosanus (assembly GCA_013340265.1). Taxonomy (NCBI): domain Eukaryota; kingdom Metazoa; phylum Arthropoda; class Insecta; order Blattodea; family Rhinotermitidae; genus Coptotermes; species Coptotermes formosanus. Next base: position 551,271 of record BLKM01012991.1, read on the forward strand.
ATCAGTTCCATTATCAACATGCACTGTTGTCGTGATTAAATGAAGGTGGGTCAGATGGTTTATTTAATGACGCTGTCATTAAATAAACCATCCTGTATGTTGTCGAAGCCGATCCCAGTGGCCACGCGGTACAAAGTGTGGGTTTGCGGCCGTTCGCTTGCTGGGATTGTGGGTTCAAATCCAGGTGGGGGCATGGACGTCTGTGTCTTGTGAGTGTTGTGTGTTGTCAGGTAGAGGTCTCCGCGACGGGCTGATCACTAGTCCAGAGAAGTCCTACAGAGTGTGGTGTGTCTGAGTGTGATCGTGAAGCCTCGACAATGGGGAGGCCCTGGCCCACTGGGGGGCTGTTGCGCCAATGAGAGGAAAATGTCTTTTCGAATGGTGAGACTAACCGTAAATTTTGAGTAAGTGAAAGGAAACATGGTCGCCAAATTTGAGATGCTGTTCCGGTTAGCGGAACTGATTACTTGTATTCAGGTCCTTGCGGCTGAGTTTATAATATACGCACATTTTATTAGTATTTAGGTAACTACATACACACAGTTAGTTCAAGCACTGCGCTACGATCCGGAAGGTCGCGGAATCGATTCCCGACGGCGTCACTGGAATTTTTCATTGACATAATCCATCCAGCAGCACTATGGCCCTAGGGTCGATTCAGCCTCTACCAGAAATGAGTACCAGGAATATCTCCTCCGGGAGGGGGGGGGGGGGTAAAGGCGACCGGTGCGTAGGGCTGACAAACTTACCACCTTCATGTGCCGGCTGTCTTGAAACCTGGGAGCCTCAATCTCCTGGAACCCTCAGGGCCTGTCCAGGCCTGCAATGGGACTGCTTTAACTTTACACATATTTCATACAGTCACGTAATTTTACAAGAAAGACTGTATATGCGTATGTGAAGGATAATAAAAGAAGTTTTTTTTAAAACAAGTATGTGCACTTTTTGCAACTGAATTTTTATTACACAGTATTCCGGGATAAAGTGATGTAAGAACAAACAGAAATTATAAAACATAGGGTGCTGGGAATAACCAGCATTTGACTACGACGTGTGTATCCAGTATTAAGGACCCGTACCATGCGTTATTTGTTTAAGAACAAATTCAATGCTCGCCAAAGTGGACACGCGTGCTTTGGAAACAACCGTAAGCTTCCCAATGCCAGTCTTTGTTAAAAATTTATATTTAAACTAGTGATAACATTTCCTATATGTTAATACAGTATTTCCCAAAGATGATTCCGTTGAGGAACCCCTAAGGTAATTTTTCAGATCTCGAGGAAACCTCATGTAAGATAAGAAAGTACTATTACTCAATATAACCTTACATAACCTTAAATAAATGAAACAAAGACGGAGTTGACAGCGTTAAGGAGACTATTCCAGTAATACCAACTTCCGGACAAAAATCAGCGCAATATTTCGAGGGACATTTGGAATTTATCGCGTATTTTAAGACTTTTTCTTTACTTATTCCAAGATTCATAGCGGGACTTCTAAGGAAGTACTTCGGAACCCTCGTTAGGGAACACTGCATTAATCCCTCGGTTCAACAGCAAGCGGTTTAGAGTTTTCGCTTAAACGAGACGCACAAAATCAATTCATTTTTTCAGTCTGACCTCGTTGCTTTACTAATTTTAAACTGAGTAGAATATAACACCAGGGAACTGGAAGAGAATCAAAGGAGCAGCTAACGTTTTGAAGATTGACTTCCACCTAAATTATAAATAAAACTTCAATTCCTACCGCACAGAGAAAACACACTCTGCGCCTTACAAAGACCAGTACGTAAATGATGCGTAGGAAAATAGTAGGTGTTTGCTGTCAGAAATAAAAAAGATACGCAAATTACCAAAATGTAGGGTTCCTTCATGTTGCAGCAAGTGGTATACATATTAACCAATGGGGTATAGAAGACTAATTGATGGCCCAAATCTATATCCGCATATATTAATTATACACGTAGGCAAATACAGCACACACTGTCACCTAAAACAATATTCCGACGTCTAATTTTTCGTCTCGTCTATCCTGAATGGAGACCAGCTTTGTTACAAACAAATTTGGTAATTTTCTTTCAGATTAAATGACGTCATAATCCTTAAGACAAAAATGTTTGGTAACATGCGATATAAAACCAACAAATGCAGGTCAGTTCAGCACGTTTCGACCCCTTCTTGGAATCATCATCAGAGATTCCTTATAAGAGTATAATTACACAGACACACTGACAGTGCAAGTGTAACCCAGGGAACCACCACAAAGAAAGCCTACCACTGTCTAACTTTTATGACTTTTACACATTTTATATTTTTTACATGCATTTATATTGTCAGTGTTTGTGTAATTATTCTCTTATAAAGAGTCCCTGATGATGATTCCATGAAGGGATCGAAACGTGTTGGACTGACTTGCATGTATTGACCTATAATAGCAAAATAAAGTAAAAAGATTGCATTTGTTGGCTTTATGCCATATGTTGCTCAGTAAAAATGCAAGGCGCGAAAAACGTAAATTTGGTAACCTGGTTGTTTGTCCATTAGTTTGATTCAAACGGCATAATGATAACACTTCCTTCAGTTGCATACAAACGTTGGTCATGTCAACTGGCCGATATTGCAACTGTCAAGGTAATAAAGTTAAATCAATCACAAAAGTAAAGAAAACTAGAATGAGGTTTAGTCGTAAAACGTCGAGGGAGAAATACGAAGAGCTAGAAGTGTGTGTGTGTGTGTGTGTGTGTGTGTGTGTGTGTGTGTGTGTGTGTACGGATGGAAGGATGGATTTAAGAAAGATCTCACCAAATGACAGTGACGGTATGAACTAGATTCGTTTGGCTCTGAACTACGTCCAGCAGCATAATATTGTGGAAATAGAAATGACGAAATATGTTATATAAAATGCGTGGAAATTCTATAACACCTGAACGCAAGTCAGCTTTTAAATAAGGCCTGAGTTTCAAGGAATTAGTCACCATGTAAAGTTTCTACTTTCAAAAAAAAAGATAATAATTAGACCCTAGCGTGACCTGGTTACACCGTTAACTATTTTCGTCCCTTTTTCATTCAGAAGTTGGCATCAACAGAGTTTTAATTGGTGCAGTGAGAACGCCATTATGGTCTAATCCAGATATAAGCACTAACTACTCCGCTTGTCTTATTTTACTGTAATTAGCCGGACTATAGTGTGGGAAATAAAATAATGTCACATGTAAATAAACATAGAAAAATATGATTTCAGGTAATTCCCGCTCAGTTCGGCTACCTGCAACGAATGTGTATTAATATCAAGAATGTTTTCAATTTACCGTGTCCCACGTTACAGTGTCTATAACACTGACAGATGAACTATGCTTTGTACTGACATTTGTCTGTACGCAGGTTACAATTACACATGCTGTGGACACACAGAAACAGAACAAATCCGGTAATTGTCAATGAAACACCAATCCACGAAGTTCTCTCGGATGTTCAGCCACATTCATATGGACAAAAATTCTTATTATTCCTACGGGAACTCCGAAAACCTCCAACAAGGATCGACGTGACGAATGACAAATATTGATGCGTGTACACTTTCCAGAGCGCAATATCTCTTGTCCATGAATTGATGAGTTCGGCACAGACAGTCTCCCGCACACTGGATATTGACCCCAGCAAATTTTTATAAAATGTTCTTACTGACGAAAAACATTTTACTTCTAGTAAGGTTATTATAAAATACGGGGGTCGGTCAGAAAGTATCAGAAATGTATTGTTTTAAAATAATAAAATTTTATTTCATTATATACAACAGCATCATCCCGGGGTGCACAAATTTTCCAAGAATCTAGGTGCCACTTAAAAATTCTAGGCGCCATAAAGGTTACATAAAGCATGTTCCATATCGAGAACCCACAAACATTAGGCGCCACCGTACACAATTTAGTCGCCACGGCGACCTGGCACTCGGGATGCGCACCCCTGGCATCATCTTTCCACATAATCACCCTTATTTACAACACACTTAGTCCATCGGGCAACAAGTACCAGCATGCACAACGAGCAGTACAGGAAACACAGAACATCTTAAAACAAAAACATATTTTCGGACACATTCTGACTCTCCCACGTACAAAAGAGTCGCATTAGTAATAATAAAGTCGGAAAAGGTGCACTAAATTGCGATTGGTGTTCGAAATATGTTAAAAGACACGAAATTAACAGGTATCTTATTGGGCTAATTGGACGTCCTCGTAACCAGTTGTGTGTACAGCAGAGAAAAACTGTAAATATATATATTAGGAACCACCCGATTTCAACTTATGACACAGTCTGGGATTTAGACAGAATATTTTGTTTAACAGTCCTTGCTATTACAAAATCTTCTTTTTATTATGCATGAGAAATTAAGACCAGGCTATGAAATATGCAAATGGCTTTCTCTTCCTAATGTTTTCATATTTTCAACTTGTGAATGTTAAATTAACATACCTTACTACCAACAACGATAAAAATCAGCCAAAATACATTTAAAATCACGAGGTGGCACATGTTGTCAATAAATTTCTTCGTCCAAATATCCCAGGACTGTACGCCGTATGGAAGAAGTATTATAGACATGAGATACGATGTGCTTCACGTTTCCTTGCAACGTTTGTGCTATGCATTTCACGCTCCAATAAATACTTAGCGGCATAACTCTCGAGCGGCATAGTAAGGCGTGTGCTGTGTCAGGTAAAACGGTCACTACATTTGTCTGATTAAAAGAATTGTGTGTTTCCACGAATTCTAGAAAACTATGCGTTACAGAATTTTACGAAAATCCTTTCATTGGTTCTGAAATTAAAGCAAACACGTTGAAGGACAAATGATGAAAGATATACGTACAGGTGAAATTAAATCCAGGATTTCCACGGAAAAAGTGGCATTCAACAGGAAAAAGACTATTTTCACCAGCAGATTTGGCTTAAATTTAGGGATGAAACTAGTAAAATACCACACGTTTCGCAATGTTTCTGTGGCGCTAAGATGTTTGGCATAGTTTCTATGGTGCTAAGACGTTTGGCATAGTTCATACGGTGCTAAGATGTTTGGCATAGTTTCTATGGCGCTAAGATTTTTGGCATAGTTTCTATGGTGCTCAGATTTTTGGCATAGTTTCTAGGTGCTAAGATGTTTGGCATAGTTTCTATGGTGCTAAGATGTTTGGCATAGTTTATATGGTGCTAAGAGCCGGACACTCCGGAAAATAGATAATAAATACCGGGAAAATTTTGAAATGTGGTGCTGGAGAAGGATGCAGAGGATCAGTCAGACCAATCACGTTAAAAATGAAATATTTTCTCTACAACGCAAAACCAAAGTTTCTTACGGCAAAAACAAAAACATTATTTTGATTACTTCCGCTCCTCTGTTACACCCTAATGTAATCTTATCATAAATTCTTGTCATAAAAATGAATACTACATTTCATTCTATAGGTTTCTACCGATATTATAGCACATTGATAACCACTCACCTTTTGGATCTGTCGTCTTCCAATATTTAGAATTCAAAAACTGAACGCAGCTTTCAGCAACTGGAACTGTTTCCTTTTGCAGGTATTTGTACTTTTGGCGTGTACTCAATCAGTCACGTCATGGCTAATTGCGTCTTACGGTTTCCATTTATGTTTAAAACACCGTTCATATTTATACAGCAGTTACACTGTTTAATACGGTTTCTACAAATAGACAAATGAAATATTTTGCTTGTCGTGAAGAACCACACAAACAGCGTAGATCATACATCATGACATTCACGAAATACAAACGGTTTAGTTTCTCACACAAAATTAACTTCTCACAAATCTCTCATTTTTCCTACCCCATTATACGTTGAATGAAGCATTACGCAGAGTCTAGGAGAGAAGGAACATCGCACATACAATAAAAAGAAGGAAGGCTAACTGGACCTTGCCTATGAACTGCCTTCTGAAACGCGCCATTAAAGGAAAGATAGAATGGACGACGAAGAAGACGTAAGGAGCTGCTGGATGACCTTAAGGAAGCGTGGTGGTGATAAATTTTATAAAAATAAGGGAGGCAATGTACATAGAAACGTAACATTGAGGCGCGTTCGCGTAAGCATTGTTTCCGTGGAGAAGCAGTAAGTATTACCTAACCTGGGTGTGTGTCTGTAGCCTTATTTATCCAGCACGAAATGCGCATGCGCCGTATTATTGTCATCTGTGGCCTGTCTGTCTCCATATTTCTCCACATTAACTTATAAAAGGCACGATTGTTGGAAAAACGCTACTCAACATAAAATCTGTGTTTCAATTTTCTCTACGCTTTTGTCCAAAACATGTCTGATTCTAGGAAGAATTCAACGAGATATTATCATGCATGTACGTAAGTCTTCATATAAAGTACCCGTTATTCTTGGCAGATTTTAATCACACTTGATTTTTATCGACTGATTTTCGAAAAACGATTAACTATCAAATTTCATGAAAATCTGTCCACCGGGAGCCGAGTTGTTCCATGCAGATAGACAGAAGGAGACGGACGGACGGGCGGGCAGACGTGACGAAGCTAACGGTTGCTTTTCGCAATTTTGCAGACGCGCCTAACACCTTAAGTGAAATATTTCGCACAAATGCATAGGAAGTTTAATGTGGGAAACTAAAGCAAATATGCCACTCGGAAATGTACGTGCAGATGGAAGGATACTAGAGCAAGTGAATCTGGAAAAAATACATTTTTTGGGGGTAGTGTGTTAGGCAATTGCTAAGATGATAAAACCTCCTTTATATAAAAAAAATGAATGAAATTTGAGCATAGTTGAATGATACTGACAGGGAAAATATGAAGTAATCAGAAAAAAGCCTGTTCCAGTCCCAGTTAGTCCGCCACAAACTCCACACTAAATATCCCAGTGACAGACCCGGGCCTCCAGCGTAAGAGGACTGGGACTAACCTCCTGAACCATGGCACGGCCTAAGCAGACTTTATTCTTTTGTTTCGAGATTAAGCCTTTATGCAGGTTCCTGTTAATACCCTGAAATTTTGCATTTCATTAAAGGCTGGAAATGTTATCATTACCGAAAGCCACTAAGAGCTCCTTAAGGAAAATTCTGCTCCACTTATTATATTTAATTACATGTCACACTTTTGATTTATTTAGGAGAAGAACACGTAACAGGGCAAGGGCTGCACTTGCAAGAATGCAGCTCCCTCTGACGTCATAGGCTCACATAATATCACTATCTAAATTCATGATCTTATTCTGCGAAATAACCACTTTCTGTAGCCTTTCGCAGTAAGCTTCTTCGATCAAAGCAACTTCAAAGCAACCCCAATTACTTGAGCAGAAAGTGGTCTGGCGACAACACAAGATTGCACATTACCTTTCGCAGCACACCACAGCACAGCACAGCACAGAACACCACACTATACAACACTCTTCACTCTCGGTGTCGAAACTGACGCCACGTCATTTCAGTTTTATTTCTACGTCTGTTTACTTGTCGTTTATTTAATGACCCGGTCAGCACAGACCTTGTGACATCGAAGGGTGCGGTAAGCGGTAGTAAAGGTGGGAGGTGGTTGTGGCTGAACTGGAGGCCGGTGTATCCTTTCGGCATGGCTGGAAGGACTAAGAGAATTATAAAACATATAATCCGTTGTAGAAGATGTCCCATTTGAGATTCGAAAAAGCACCGCCGGAATACAAGTCAGTAACTTCTACGTCTGCACCGAATCGTTCGGTAAGTGTTGTCTTAGTGTACTGTTAACGGTAAAATGTAAATTATATTTTGTCTTGTCATACCTGCCTGGTTTCTCTTCGTTTGAAATCCCTTAACGTGATTCATCCAGTTGCATTACATACATAAAAACCCAATAAATATTCGTAAAACACATCACTCTTTTTTATTAAAAACCTAATGATAGCTACGTGTTTCGGCTCGTATTAAGCCATCCTCAGGCTGCAAAAAATGGTATAAAGACAAAATGTACAACTGCGTATGTAATATTATTAAAAATGTTTAATAAGAGTACTTTTTAATTGTCCCCTTACGAGACGAAACATGTAACTGCAGGTATGTTTCAATAAACAAGTGTTGTGTTTAACGGATATGTACTCGTTTCTCTGTATTTTAAATTCCATCAACCTTTAACGCCTTGTGTCCAGGACTCAGGGCATGGCGTTTGATTTCTCGCTTCGGAAACAAATCAGCTGATAAACTTATGAAATTCAAGAAGTAATGAAATATAAAGAAAGGATCAACACTTCGCGACCGAAATCATACTCTCAAAGAAAAAGGCTATCGCTCCTTTCTTATTTAAGTGGATATTAAAGGTTTAAAGGTGAAAAAATTGAAGTAGCCTACTTTACATTCATGACGCGTACCGATTTCCGAAGTAGCGTCATTTCTGTTGGGACGTCCCTAGGTTTTGCTCGTTTCTATTGATGTTAGGAGCATCCCTGTGGATGAAAATTCGTTTGGAGGGTTGGCAAAATGACAATGAATTGGGGAAACCAAAGTACACAGAGATTCATCCAAACTGCATGTACGAATTCAGTTCCTACCTCACAGGGAACACATTTCGTATTAATTGTAAAGACTACTTGGTGTTGTTCAGAGAAATAATCGATGTCTGACCAAATTTTGGATTTTACACGTTAAAGTATTTGTTACATGTAATTATCACTGGACTTCAAACTGTTTCTGCTTAGCGCAAACAAGAGAAACACGTTTCAGAACAAATGCTTGATCCTGTCATCAGAGAGCAATGAGAAAAGCTTACGAAATTTAGTCCATAAACTTTAAGAGAAAATACCATTGGTGAGTAATTAGGCATAAATTGGCGAATAATATCCTTAGTGCTAACTATACAAGCATAAGATTCTGTCAGCTGCACTCAAATGGCTCGGTATTCCTCCAGTATGAATTGAAGAGCCGATCGCAGTGGCCGCGCGGTTTAAAGCGTGGGTCTGCAGCCGCTCGCTTGCTGGGATTGTGGGTTCGAACCCGGCCGGGGGCATGAATTTGGTGTGTCTCAGTGTGATCGCTAAGCCTCCATAATGAGGAGCCCTAGGCCCACTAGGGCTGTCGAGCCTTTGGAAAAAAATAAAGCATTGAAAAACTGTAAGTGTCCCGATGACGGGCCTTGTGTTTCTGCAAAAACGAGGAATGGTCTAACCAGCTGAAGTCTTAAGAGTCCACGAATGGTCTAACCAGCTGAAGTTTTAAGAGTCCACGAATGGTCTAACCAGCTGAAGTTTTAAGAGTCCACGAATGGTCTAACCAGCTGAAGTCTTAAGAGTCCACGAATGGTCTAACCAGCTGAAGTCTTAAGAGTCCACGAATGGTCTAACCAGCTGAAGTCTTAAGAGTCCACGAATGGTCTAACCAACTGAAGTCTTAAGAGTCCACGAATGGTCTAACCAGCTGAAGTCTTAAAGAGTACACGAAGAACCGTATTGGACACTTTACCCTTGAATTTGGCACCGAAATGCTGTCTCGAAACTTCGGTAACAAACACGCACTGCTATACAACATCCCAGAAAATCGATGACGTTAACTAGACGGCGGCGGACGCCTAAAATGCATCCTCACGACCTAACAGTGTCTATGAGCTTCTCATAACTGAGTCTGCTCCGTGCCGTCAGTCAGCACAGACAATGAACCGAGTATCCCGCTCTCGGACCGTACGTTAATGTGCAGATTGCCTTGATGGGAACGTGCCGTTTGTTCGCTCTACATTAAATTGTATGAGCTGTAACGAACAGTAGGCAGTCGGGCTTTCACGTCCCTGTAAAGTCACTGTTCCCTGATTCTACCATTCGAAACTGCACGCCCAGTCTGAACTACTACCGGCGCCGTAAAACAACCCACAGATAAGTACACTCGAATCCCGTTATAACGACATCGGTTTATACGACACCTTGCCTGTGGCGTTAGATATTCTGTGGTACCAGTTAATTCCTCATTGTTAGCCATACCATTATATCCTTCGGTTATAACAACACTCATTTATAACGACACAAAATATTTAGTCCCCTTTATGACGTTATAACCGAGTTCGACTGCATCTAAAATAACTGAAGAATGGCACAATAATGACAACAGTAATAATAACAATTATTATTATAATTATTATTATTTTATCAACGTTACTGCAATTGGCATAGCGAGTAGCTCCGGACTGGACGGTCAGGGGTTCGAATCTCGGCAGGAGTACGGAGATTGTCTCATCTCCAAAACCATCCAGAACGGCTCTGAAAAACACCTAGCCTCCCACTCCAGCGGTAGCGGTGTTCCGACGCGTAAAGCGGCCGTGGTGTCAAGTTGAGAACTCACCTTCATCTGGAGACAAGGTTAAGAATGAGGGGAGCTACAGCTCTGCTACCCCTACATGACTTCATTGTGTACACAGGGACAAGTTTTACAACTTTTAACGAGGGTTGGGGACGCCTTTTAGCTAATGAAGCTGTCAGTTGCTGGAAATCTACAGCGTCGAAATCAGATGAATGAAATATGCATATGGAGCTTTGGTGGAATGATATTGACAGAGGAAAAGCGAAGTACAGGGAGAAAAATATGCCCCAGTGCCAATTAGTCTACCACAAATCCCCATACAGACTAACTTGGGATCGAACCCGGGCTTCCGTGAATAAGAGGATACTTACGGTGGGTAAAAGAATTAAAGTTGTACTAAATCGCGTGGAATGTAAAGTTAAATGTATAAAAAGAGCAATGTACGTATTTAAAAATATATATAATTAACAGTAAACCAACACAGAGAAACGTACATATTTCAAGTGTAATATCTGAAACAGTGTGGAGGCAAAACAAAACACGATACTGTGGCGTAATGGAGCGTGTGATTTCCACTCTCCACTCTTGACACTAATTGCTACGGTTGTAAAACTGGTCCACGAACATTAACTTAATCTCGTGACTTTAGTCTGGAGTTTTCAATTTAATTTTTGCGCAGAGTTTTACATGGAAGATCACGTGAAAAACATCAAACCCCACGGGAAATGGAAGGGCACGTAACATCCAACGCGTGAGATCACAGATTTCATTCCAAGAGTGGCATTTGTACATACAACTAGCAACAGAGTTCCAAATATTTTCGTCCGTAATGGTACTGACACTCGAAAGTGTTTCAAAATGTTTAGATTCAATAATTATTTTCTTCTAATTAACAGGACTTGCCTAGAGCATTTGACGGCCACAAAGAAAGAATATTACAAACGCCCACATACGCAAAACGTTTGACGGCAACAAAGAAAGAATATTACAAACGCCCACATACGCAAAACGTTTGACGGCAACAAAGAAAGAATATTACAAACGCCCACATACGCAAAACGTTTGACGGCACCAAAGAAAGAATATTACAAACGCCCACATACGCAAAACGTTTGACGGCAACAAAGAAACAAAGAACAGGCACATTCACAAAACGCAAAGAAGGTCAACTGGAGACAATGTCCGTGAGTTTGTTACCTAGCAACAGCGACTAAGCCGTGGGTCGCATTTTCATGAAATTCGGTAAAGGAGGTATTTTATAAAGAACTGTCAGGCGAGCGGGAGTTTTGAAAACGTCGGCTCAGTGATAGTAATGCTTTACTTTCAATGCGTAAATTAATTATAAATATATTATTTATTTTATTTATTATAATTTTTATTTTTATAATATATTTTATTTTTATAATTTTTTTATAATTTTATAATATTTTTATTATTTTTATTATATATTTTATTTATTATTATTATATATAACACAATGTATAATGTATATTATATATAATATATAATAATATAATATATATTATATTTCTATTATATAATTTTATAATATTTTATAACATATTTTTATTTTTATAATATATAATAATATAAATGATAAATTTATTATAAATTCTAAAAAATAAATAAACTTTCTGTAAGTTCCGCATTTATTGATCCATTTGGGACAAATTCGACCATCTAAGTTTCTTTGTAATTCGTATGAGCAATTGACTGTTTCATGAAAATGTATGCAGTTAAAGCCAATTTCATTACGGCCATAAATTCATTTTTATACATAATTTCCACATTTACTGTCCGATCTGGATGAAATTCAGTGTATTCTACCTTCGCCTAATCCAGTCCAGCAACTGTGAGCTTCGTGAAATTCGGCATAGCGAAAGGCTTAATTTACATAGGGGAATAAATAGATTTATGGCTGTATATTCTACGCTTATTGCCCACTGTCAGTAAAATTCGGCGCGCTGAAGCCCCGAATACTTCAAAGGAGAATACTGAGTTTCACGATGATCGGTGCAGCAAATGCCATACTTTAATTCGGGGCATAAGTAAAATTTTGTTTAATGTGTTCCATGTCCGTGCACTATATTATACAAAAAACATTAAACACCAACAAATGCACAAAGAGTTTTTTCGTCAATTATAACACACTCCTACATGTTTCGACCCTGCTGGGTCATCCTCAGGGAGAAACTTTCCGTTGTCGTTACATTAGGTTGCACTACACAGTCGAGCGAGAATGTGCTGTTGACTGTCAACAGTACATTCTCGGAAACTTTGTCCCTGAGGATGACCCAGCAGGGTCGAAACATGTAGGAGTGTGTTCTAACTGACAAAAAACTCTTTGTGCATTTGTTGGTGTTTAATGTTTTTTGTAAAATTTTGTTTATTTTTTGTACACGTTTCTTTCGCTTTGTATAACATTCGGTATTGGATATGTCCACAAATATTTATTGACTGAAGGAGTTTAGATAAATACGGCGCAATGAAAGTCTTACTTTATTCTAAGAGGTTTTAGATTACTTTCTATCCGTTCTTTTCACATTTATTGCCCGACGTGGGTGAAATCTGGTGTAACATACACCCGAATAACACCGCTCAGTGCTTCTGAGTTTCCTTAAAAGCGGCGCAGGGAACGTCATACTTTTCTTATTGGTGTAAATTAAATTACAGTTATGCGTGTACCATAAACTGTGTAACGTTTTCAAAGTAAAGGACATCTCCACAACGCCTGTATACTAGCCCGCGAAACACACCATTTTCACTCTTGTAGCCTAATCAAGATGGAGGATGCACAGTGTGCTGTAGTTGCTGAATATTTAAACACATTTCAGGTGAATTTTCTTCTCTGAAGTGTTAACTCTGTTGGTGTTCACTAGGAACACGTAGGTATGCTACGTGTAAGATAAAAATAAAGAAAACAGACAAGGTACGTAGCCTATAACGCAGCACTGGAGCGCGTTCGGATTTTTATTCAAGAAAGACGGCTCGACCGATGCGTATGTTGGGGGCAGCAAAGATCGGAGCGGTTCAAAATGTTATGCTGTACGTAAACCATTTTGTCAGGCACTTTTTGCGACTTTACAAACGTCCCTGAAAATTTAGTGATGAATAATAACTGAAGTTGTATCAAGAATGCGAAAGAAAAATTGAGTGAAATTCAGAATTTCTATCATTAATCAAATATTCATTAATAATTCATAATGCGACCAAAAATTCTAACCGTTCAATTTACATCGTGTACTGACTTCAGTGTACCTCTTAGGCTCTTCTAACGGCCTAGTAAAGCTCGACGCGTACAAACCGATTTTATTGAGATAAAATGGGTAGCAGCGTGATATTTCATTAAAGCCTTAATAGCACGGTCTCTAACAAGTGTCTGCATTATATATAAACATTCAACTCGTACGTCACAGAGAACACCGTAAGCGTCAATACAAAGGACGAAACGTGTATTGACAGCTCGCGAATTTGCAGATAGGTCCGACAAGAAAATGATGTTAATTTTTATGGTGAGTACATCGCCCATTCCCCAAGCTGAAGAACCATCCCTTGTCGTGTGTCCGCGACTGCTTTGTTTATCGCCAGCTATCCTTCATGTGTGGAGGCCTTCCCTTCTACTCACAAACTAAGGACGCGCAATGGCGTTGTGACAATACCCACTTATCACACCAAACTTCAGGTACTAATATTTGAAAAATATATAATTTTTGTTATCAACAATTATGAACACGAAAGAGTACTACAAATCCTGGGACGAAAAAGCAAAAATTGTTTTATTTTTGTACTATTGAACTACATATGTCACTGTCAACAAAACAAACGTACTTAGGTGTTTGTGTAAAATGCCCGATATTTTTGTCTGATTTTAACCAATTTTCTAAACAGATTTTATTACAAGACCCCAGCATAAAATTTCATGAACATCCGTGCAGTAGGAGCCCAGTTGATGCACGCCGATGGACAGACAATATACGAAGCTAATAAGGGCTTTTCGTTATTTTTCAAACGTGCCTAACAAACTTGCAAATTAGGCCCTGTCTCTTGTTTCGTATTGGTGTAAAGCTCGTCATATAAACCCGAAGGAAGCGCACACATTGGATGAATATGAGGGCCAAGTCCTGAGGGGAATATTTCGACCTGAAAGAAAAGACTGAACACAGCAGTGCAGCAAAATCTATGGCGATTATCTTTATAACTTATTCTTAAAAAAACCGTGCGATCGGACCGAGAAGGGTGACATTAACGAGGCATGCAACACGTATAAACAAAACAATAAATGCGTACAATATTTTAGTCAGGAAACTTGAAAGACATAGAGCACTTGTGAGAATTTGGCTTATATGTGAGCATGTGATGAAATGGATCACAGGGGGTAAGGTGTAGCAATTTGGAGGGGAGTCATCTGGTGTACGATACCTTTGTTAACCTAAAATGAGCATTCGGGTGTAATAAAAGGGGCAATAACTTCTTTTACTAGCTGAGCCAGTCTCAAATTCTCAAAAAAAGTTCTGTTTGACAGAATTTGTGGCACACTCTGCGCCAGTAGTTCTCGACCAGTGTAACACAAGGTTTTGAATATGAGAATAATGTACAAAACAAAATGTGCAAATTAAACTTTTAGAAGTAGAAACTAATAAGTGTGTCCGTTATAAACACACACACACACACAAAATTAAGAAAGGAGGGGAGGAAGTTCAATGAAGTCTGTGCTAAGCTGAAGGGGCACCGAAATATAAAGTTTGGACGCCACCTGCATCTACTGACGATTTTTGTATTGCACTTGTATCAAAACTTCATGTGTCTGCCGTACCACAATTTGTGTTTACACATAACAAATGACACTACTTACAGATATTTGTATTCCTATAAATTTTAGTCCCCTTTTCTAACCCCAGCGTGCCACAAAACCCAGTACCCCCGTGTGCAGCGGCACTGACTTTGACCCACTGCCCTATGCGCTTACATTATTCGCGGCAACGAGCGTTAGGGTTTATTATCTTAACTCAGTTACTAGTACTGGTGTTAACTGCATGATTTTTGAGTCATGTTGTACTTGCATATACTAGTATCAGTTTTTACCGTCAAATGCAACTCTAATCTATATGTGTATCCTCAGTAGACTCTACACTTAATCCCGTTACAAGTTCCGACATATATATGGTAGTGTGTGCCGAAACTTGTCGTGAGATTAAGTGTATTGTTGAAAGAGAATACACCAATTACAGGTTCTATTTTACAGACAACCCTGATATTGGTTATCAAAGTGAAAGTGATTACCTTTAAATAACATATTTATATTCATAAAGCGTAATACTCAATATATGTGTAAGATGACAGTCTCTGACTTTGTCAAGAAATTTCCCTCCCTTTATGAAATTACAGCCTTCATTACTACGTTCACAAGACCCTGCCATTGGATCCTACAACGAGGTCGACGAATCCTGTTACATTCGCAAGTACCGTTTGTATATTAAGTATTTTAATTTTATTTCTCATGTACTCCTAATTTCCAAAATTACCTCTTCTTTTAGGGTTTTCGCCTTAGAACTACCCCTCATCCTTTGGACAGTCTTCCTAACGACGTTCTCCCAGACAGGCTACTCTACTAAGAAGCTAAACTAAGTTCTTCAAAGGGCTTTTGCCAGTCGAGTACAGAGTGTGTAATCACATAACAGATCAGGTAGATTTATCTCTGCGTAGCTATTAAAATAAAAATTTAATTGCCATTGTTTGTTGGAGTACAGTTCTGTTGAAGCTATAAAAGATAAGCAGAAAATTTATTTAAGCGCTTTGTATAAAGGCAGCAGTTTTTGTGCTAGTAAGTTTAACTCTTTACAACACAGACCTGCATATTACATACTTTACAACACAGACCTGCGTATTACATACTTTACAGCACAGACCTGCATATTACATACTTTACAACACAGACCTGCATATTACATACTTTACAACACAGACCTGCATATTACATACTTTACAACACAGACCTGCATATTACATACTTTACAACACAGATCTGCATATTACATACTTTACAACACAGACCTGCATATTACATACTTTACAACACAGACCTGCATATTACATACTTTACAACACAGACCTGCATATTACATACTTTACAACACAGACCTGTATATTACATACTTTACGTTACTCACGCTATTAATGTTCTTGCAATTAATACAGCAACCAGCATATGAACTTAATAAAATACAATTCATGACAAGCATTGAACTCCTACATGTTTCGGCAACGGGGTGCCATCATCAGGTAGCTTTTCAAAACAACGTTTACAAGTCCCACACAAAAATCTAAGTATTGTACCGCATAATTCGTAAACCATATCGGTGCGCTGGTCTTACACAATTTTTTCTTTGTGTTTTCATTGTTGCAGACAGCTTTCCTTGTTCAGCGATGCAAAACCCAGATTAACGTTTTGTGCTTGTATTCCTTTGTTCTGAAAAACTCCCTGAGGATGGCAACTCGGTGCCGTAATATGTAGGAGTTCAATGCTTGTCACGAATTGTATTTTATTTTGTGCGTATGTTGTTTGATGTATTAACAATATATTACATGCCTCTGCAAGATGATTTTATACCCTTATACGAAAAGCACCAGACAACTCCCAAGCAAAGAATTCGCTTTCAGCCCCTGGTAGTGTATAGCCTTATTGTGGCTATCCACTGGCTTCTCATAAATGAATATTGCATTTTATTTCTTTTGTGTAACGAAACGTGTACCCGAATAAGGGATGAGAATGTGTAGTCTGTTACTTCTGGGTCAATGTTGCAATTGTCTGGCTCTACCAAAACTGCCGCACAGCCCTGCTAACAATGCCAGACTTCAAAATCAACAATTTTTGGAATTCTCATCCCGTTGTGCATATATACAATTACCGTCTCAGTTTATACAGAACAACACAATAGTGTCTTCATACACTTTATTATCCTACGACATATTTCGGCCATTGGCCATCATCGGGTAGATATGTTACAGTATCATAATGGACTGTAGATGTTGTGGTGGAGGCCTGTCCTTTTACAATAAAATTGGAAATTTAACTATAAAATTATGGAGGTGTAAAAATTATAAATTATACATTGTTTATTACTCTTTATAAGGAATAATATGTATTCTGTGTATTCATGTAGTTTCTATATACATTCATAACTTTTTACAGTTGCAATTTCCAATTTTATTATAAATGGGGAGACCTCCGCCTCAACATGTACATTCCTTTATGATTTTGTAATATTATGTACCTGATGACGGCCAAAGGCCGAAAATGTTGCAGAATAATAAAGTGAAAGAATACTGTTGTGTTGTTCTGCATAGAATAAGACAGTAATTCACACTGAACACAACCTGCGATGACAAAGATCCAGAATAGCGACCATACAGGTCAGAGTGTAAGTTTCTGTCTCCGACCCAGCAGCTGAAACAGTGTAAACAGTCCTATACACTGTTAATATGAATGAAGCATTTTATATTCCTCTAGTTCATATGCAATATTTGTCTACGTTATTCTTGTTCCGACTGTCTTTTACAGCTATGGTATTATGCTGTCTCTATACAAGTGGGAGATACACTGTCAAACCTTTGAACAACACGTCACAACTTCATTTACCTTTATTACACAAGCGATGTGAATTCTATGCTGCAGCTGCAAACCACTGCAGTTGTCATATTTATTGTACAATTGCTAATTTATATGTCGTTATCAAACTGCACCATTATTTTACAGGACAATAATTCTATTTCATTTGTTAAATCAACATATGCTCCACATTGTCCGTGCTTAGTAAAGCTTTTATTTCCTCTTTGCAACCAGCAATTTGCAAACGCTGCAGCGGCTAAATGCCACAACTATGGGGAAGGATTGTCAACGAACAGTTCACACTGTGTTTAGATGAAACAACAGTGACTTTTACCCGGCACTACGCTTTATTAATGGGTTACAATTAGTTCAATGTATGTGATACAGAATTGTTTTGTGCAAGTGTCCATCAAATAACTTATATTTGTTTCGTAGTCCTTCCCTCTTCTACCTACTTGTTCACAGTATGTGTAGAGGGTTTGTATTTTCACTTGATCACAATCAAACACACACCACAGTCGGTAGAACTCCTCTGGACGAGGGATCGGCCCGTTGCAGAGACCTCTACCTGACAACACAAACACTTGCAAGAGACAAACACCCACGCCCTCGGTAGGATTCGAACCCACGATCCCAGCAAGCGCTCGGCCGCAGACTTACGCCTTAGACCGCGCAGCCACTGGGACTGGCCCATATAACTTGTATTTGCTTTAACCCTTTAAAGACGAAGCCTATCTGTTTTATATAAGGACTCAGTGCGTACCGCGCTGTAAACACTCTCCACTTCGGTTATAAAAACCAGTCTCTTAATGTTTTATAAGGCAAAAGTTGCTGTTTGTTCTGAGATCCGTACGAAACACATAAACGCAATACGGGCACCACGTAGAATTTTTTAATGTTAAACCTGGCGGTATGTAAAGTTACCGCCAGGCTTTAAAAGGTTAAAGATATTTCGCCCTAGACACTCTATAACGGTCGGGTTAGCAGCTAACTTCAGCGGGGATTTGTAGCTTTACGCAGTTATCTCGAATCCCATAACGAGATAACTCCTTGAACCCTTCCTCCGTCTCCTACTAAATCCTCATCTGTTTACCAGTCAAGATTGTCGACCCATCTCAACGGTACACAACCCGCACACGCTCGTCACTAAATCCCTATGTCAATAAGAATTAATTCAGACCGCGGTAGAATGGTGGGATTCTGAGTGTATTTTTTTTTTCTCAAAGGTTACTTTCAGCTTCAGACACAAAATTGATCTCGGTGTTCAAAAACGAAAGGCGCAAGCCGCATTTTATCATCCTGCGACAACTAAAATAAAACCACGTCTCTGTATTACGTAACGCTTTTGAGTGCGTGTGTGTGTAATCACGACACTGGGGACGTGCTCCTATGTAAACAAATATTTTTACCAAAGTCAAAGCTTTCTTTGATCATTCAGCAGCTTGATTTTCTTTCTACATATTTCTATGACGTGGCTATGAACCATACACAGGATGGGCTATGTCCTTTTCACCTTTGAACACTTGTGTAACCCTTCTTTAAACTATCAACGGTATCTTTATGCCGCAGCCTGGTTCCATTAACGGGACATCCGTTGCTGTAATTGACATAGAGACAAGCTTTTTGAAAATGGGGAACACAATCAGTCACGTTAAGTGACCACAGAATATCTTTACAAACCCCTAACGAGTACCGTGCAAGAGGATCATTACTGTGTGGGCCGCTTGACCACTACACACAATTACGGTGATGAAGTCAAAAATCATAAAATGGTCGAGAGAGTGTCACGCACGGGGATGACTGAAAATGCGTACAAGGCTTTAGTCAGAAAACATGTGACGAAGGTATCGCTTCAGAGATATAAGTGCAAAAGGCAGGCGAATACTGTAAGATATTTAAGAAGTACAATGTTAAAGTTCGAATAGGATTTATTCGACGCAAAAAAGGGCCTGATATGAATACGGCAATGAATATTTGTTTTCGTGTTTAATACTATTTACTTAGATATATTACAATATATGAAGAGCCGTAGACTTCATGTGACACATAACGGGCCGTATTATAATATATGAAGAGCCGTATACTTCATGACATATAACGGGCCGCATTTATGATATACGAAGAGCCGTAGAGTTCATGTGACATATAACGGGCCGTATTATGATATATGAAGTGCCATAGACTTCATGTGACATATAGCGGACCGTATTATGATATATGAAGTGCCGTAGACTTCATGTGACATATAACGGGCCGTATTATGATATACGAAGAGCCGCAGACTTCATGTGACATGCGACGAGGCGTATCACAATGTATAAGGAGCCGCAGACTTCGTGTGACAAATAACGGGGCCTGTTACAATATACGAATAGCCATACATTTCGTGCGACGTAAAATGAGTCGTATTTTCCACTGTTCTCTGGATGCAATAAAAGCAACACTGGGATGGTAACGCTGCAATTATACAGATAATACGAGCGATGGTTACAAGGCAATGTCAAGGAATGATCCAGGGGAAGATGTACCGCGTCGGAAAAATTTAGTGTGGGATTGTGGAATTAAACTGAGTTTAGAAATAGTCATGCACTGATAGAGTGTAATAAGTGATAAATGAAGGTTACTGGTGCTCGTACTAACGCCAGTACACGACCCTAGAGCAGTAAAACGCAGCTGCAATGATAATAGCAGGCAAGTATTATAATTATCGTATTGAGCAGAGTAGGCCTGATTCAGAATGAGATGCTATTCAATCGCGACGTACCGCCAATAGTCATAACACTCAGACTGTGGTGTACACAAGGCCCCCGCAGAACCCACGGGGAGGCGACCCCCTTGCTCAATGCACAACCCCACCCCCAAACAGACAGAATATTAAAATTTGTTGTGGGTTCTTTCAGGCTGTATTCCGCTTTTCTAACAGGAGGCAATATTCTGATAGACATGGAAACGAATTCGCTAATAGGTTTGGCCCCTGAATAGTCAGTCGCAGGGTGGAGGGCAGCGACTTGGTTATCTATGCCACCGCAGTCACCTATTTCTTGTATATTTTTATTATCATCCAATTTGAGTATAGGCTTCAAAACGTGTTTTCCTTTTAAGTTTTCCGACAAAATTCACCATGCTTAATGTGTGCGACCAACAACTCATATTCCATGGCATTGTCATCTGTGTATACGCCGTACCTAAAAATTACAAACATTTATGCAGTCTCATAGTACTTCGTTTCCCTTAAGTTAGAATATTATCACATCGTCAAAGAAATTCTTCCGTTGGGGTGAGGGATCTATTTTCACATTCAGGCCTGTACAAAACAGTAAAATTGTAGTTTGTTTTAATGTACGAATTTTAGATTACTTTTATTCTAAAAATATTTCTTATATCATTATTATGTAAGTGTGTGCACACGTTTCGTCTGTCTCAATCTTTAAACTTTTAAAATAGTTGACTGACTTTCACCAAAATGGAGTGCAAAATTTCATCATAGAGTTTTAAATTCCCGCAGTTAGTAATAACAACAGGGCGGATATGCGTTCTTGTGAGGTGTGACAATAACACCAATCAACGTAGGGTCCTGGAATGACGTAAGGCATTAGACCGTCGAAAAGGTACACATTTTCCAAACGTAATATTTTTAGAACAGTAAGTATAAAGATAGCAATTTTTAAAATTTGTTCTTGTACTTTGGACGGCGATAAGTAACGAAACTGTGGAACTACGCAAATAAAGTTTCTATACAGAGATGGAACATAAACTGTACAACGGGATGGATGACGGAGGGATCCTGGTTCGATTCCCGGCTGGTAGCAAGAGGTTTACGTCAAAGCGTCCAGACCGGCGCTGGCTTCCACCGAATGGATACCGCTTACATACACCTGCACCCTGTATGTGAACACCCTGTACATTAACAGTTATGAGGCGATGATGCGGGGCTTTGACGTTATGTCTGACAAATTTAACAAATAGTGGATGTGTACATAAACGACAGTAAGTTCTTCATAGAAAATAGAATAAAACAAAGCACTTATAATAATACCATCAGATACATAGCAGCAGAGGGATATGTAGTAGGAAAAAACGCACTGAGGGATGGATTCGGAAGTAATTAGTTGAATACGAAAAGGAATGACTGTGAATAAATGACAGAGTTTCAGAAATTATTATTCTCTCGTGTCCTTTGTCAGTGTAATTTCAATTTGCTACTATCTTTCCAGCATACTTTACGTTTAGACCAACCAAGCATCCTGCGCAATGGGTACCGGGTTTCTCCCGAGGGTAAGGCGAGCAGTGCGTGGAGTTGAACACCCACCTCATTCTAGCGCTGATGTTGGGAATATGAGGGGCTCGTTTGCTTCCTCTCAGTGTCTGAATTTGCATGTTATAGGATCATTTTTAACTTTTATACACCAGCAAAGATTTTACACAGTCTCCAGATGAATATTTAGATCAAATCGCGTAAATTTTGATAAAACGCGTTAATAAAATCATTTTAATTTGTAATAACTTTACAGGTAGAGAAGGGGTGGAAAAGTTTGTGACATGAATTCTGTGTTACAACTGAGATATCATTTGTAGAAACAGCAACAAAGCTAGTTACGACTGCGAAACTGGTCAGCATCAGACGGGGCATGAATTCACACAAAAGATACAAACAACGTGGCCGTACAGACGTGTGGCGAATGGGAAACACCTCGTGACGAACCTTGCTTATATTATTCCGTGTTCCTCTAATTGGCTTAGGTATGCGTGGGCGATAAGTTCTACATTCAGCTCATGTTTGCCCACTGTTTTACCTCTGAAGTACACGTGTCGGAATACACATATTTACATTAAATTCAAGACACCGAAACATTCTGGGTATGCGTATAGAGAAATGTCTAAAATTTATAATATCCGACACATAAAACATAGTAACCCTACAAATCCCAAGTTGGATAATCTGTTCCCACAAATTACCATTGTTTTAATTACATAATTTTGTTTTTCATTAAAAATTTAAACAAGATATGTAGAGTAATGCCACCTATGAAGCTTTTCAAACGGTAATGTAATCAATTTTTATGTATGTGAGCCAGTTTTCTAGGGAGAGACGTAGCGTACGTATGCTGGTCACAAAATACCCTCTCCCATATTTGAAGTACTGTCTCTTGCTCAACAGAAAACATTTGACCTGCACAGCGCGGACAAAGTCCCTTTATACTCGCGACGGGAGTCGAAGGAAAAAAATAAAAATCCTTTCAAAAATATGAATCTATCACTGCGTAGTCTTCTTTCCACTGGTCGTCTTTTGTTAGGTGTATCGCTTATAATAAACCTAAATTCAAATTTATGCACAGCTGTGACCATACACAACACTACAGAAAAAAAAACTGTATTACCTCACACGCACAAAACACAACTGCACTTCAGCCGAATGTATTTTTAACTGGAATACATAGGTTACCGGTCACAAACAAGGGGCTGTCGGCTTACCCCATTGCAAACATATGTCAAGGTCAGCTGCAAACTCC
The DNA here is from genome assembly GCA_013340265.1 of Coptotermes formosanus. Taxonomy (NCBI): domain Eukaryota; kingdom Metazoa; phylum Arthropoda; class Insecta; order Blattodea; family Rhinotermitidae; genus Coptotermes; species Coptotermes formosanus. The sequence goes on from BLKM01012991.1 coordinate 574,674, forward strand.
TCACTCGGCATCAGTGCAAGTTAACTCGTAGTGCAGTAGTTTTGGCTGACAGTTCAGTATTGTGTCACGTGTGAATTAATGCCGTGGCTTACATTGTATCAGCAAGCAGGCTGATACGGCGGCAATAACACAAACATATACTCGGGAGGTCATCTGTTCTTATCTCGGCTGTGACATGGATTATCCTGGCTAAATTTCTGATTGTTTCCTCAGTCCCTCCAGGCAAATACTGTAACGGTACCTCAAATTTGGCCAGCATGGCTTCCTCTTAGACACTTCTACATCATTATTCACTAATGGCCCCACTATCTGCAGTCACACAACCCTACCCTCTTGAAACAGACCTAAATAGACTATATGCGACGATCGCAGTGCTTGTGAAAAAGGAGGAACGGCGTAGGCCCTCGTTTGAGTTACCACACAGTTTACCCCCACACGGCACCACTTCCTCAAGTTTTTCATTTTTATCTCCAATCAACCGTATCCTTTCTGCACAGCACAATTTAGCCAAGTGATTCCAAATCCGTACCGCAAGCAATTTAATGGCATGTACTAAAGAATATGCGTTTCGGTCCAGATGAAGCCGGCATTCTGTTTGTATAAATACGTTGTTTGAACTCCGACGCCTTGGCGTCTATTACTATTCAGATAAATGTTGCTGGTTATCCTTTGAGAATAATATACTAAACGGATCGAAGGCTGTAATTCACAGCTAATTTAGAGGGGGTGTGGTGTAATGTGACCATAATCGGTTTAGACTAGGGCCATAGAGCCAATTATCTCTTTAACTGAGTTGCTTACGGTAAAATTCTCACCAGAAAATACATCTGGCGACAGCAGGATTGGTTCAGAAATAGCTTCAGGCTAAGTAACCGGCGGGTCCTTGTTATTCCACGTGAAGGACTTCAAATTACATTTTAATTTAACTTCCTTCTTCTTTCAGTTACAAGGCTTGACGTGACACAAGGAAACTAGGCTGCGTTTTGCTGTCTTTCCACTTGCCCCACTACTCTTTCCTGGTGACGGTACCCTTCCTTGGGCAGGGGTTTCAAAAACATACTTAAGTAGTCATACTGCTGATTCATTATGACAGTATTATGAATACATATCCTATCTGACTGGGAAGAAAATTAGTTCAAATGGCAGTATGAAGGGTGCATATCGTACGGACTATCTGATTTTTACTGTTTTACTGGATGGCTTTACATAGAAAACGACTGCCAAAGAATGTAATGATAGTGGGTACACATCAATACATGCATTTTAAAACAAGCTGTGGTCACATACGAGGAACTTAAAGAGAAGAAAGGATTTTGTAGATAAAATATAAAACATGCAACAAAACGCCTGTCGTTTCAAATAGGTGGCAAATAAAGACTACAAATATTAGGCAAGAATGTCAATGGGGCACAGCTGACCACAGCGCTATTAACATGAATCTTATTCGGACATGCAACAAGCTGACGTATTTTACATCACATTAAGCAGTGACAACTATGCAATATTCTATTACAATATGTATGGCTTATGTGGTGGTGGAGAAGGATGGAGAACATCAGCTGGACCGACCGTGTGAGAAATGGAAGAAGTATTACAAAGGGTCAGGCGGGACAGGAATATCCCACATACAATAAAAAGAAGAAAGGCCAACTGCATGGCTCACATCTTGCATACCGACTGTCTTCTGAAACACGTTATTGGAGGAAACATAGAGGGAAGGGTACGAGTGACGGGAAGACGAGGAAGAAGACATAAGCAGCTACTGGATGATCTTATAGAAAAGAGAGGACACTGGAAATTTCAAGAGGACGCACTAGATCGCACTCTGTGGAGAACTCGCTTTGGAAGAGGCTGAGGACCTGTCGTAAGACTGACTACAGAATGAATGAATGAATGAATGAATGAATGAATGAATGAATGAACGAACGAATGAATGAATGAATGAACGAACGAATGAATGAATGAATGAATGAATGAATGAATGAATAAATAAATAAATATGTAACTGGCTTTGTTAGGTTTGAAATACTGGTGTTGCTCCCTGAGGATGGCAGTCGACCGCCGAAACACGTAGAACAGCGGACTGTATTTTATGTATGTATATATTTTGTGTGCCAATTGTTGGTTCTCTTATAAGAAAAGTACACAAATTTTAGGCATGTTGAGTTGAAAAGCGGTACTGAAACTGTCAGCATACGTTAGACAATATACCGACGTCTACGACAGTATAATAAGAAGGCTGATGACACTTTTCTTGTTGTTAGCCTAAAGTAATACAGCTGACATGCTTGTATGATTATTCCAATTTTTCCCCAAACACACTTATCAAAATTGATGCTTCATTTTCTCTGCAGCAAGCTACAAATTAGTTTGTCAAATGGAATGAATTTTATTTTCTGCTCGTCATCACTAAGGACCAGTTCTGTCGTCTGAATAGAAGGCATCCAGAAGGCAACTGCCTTGTGGAGTCATATCCGAAAAGACAGAATTGCCACTGTCACCACAGGCAGTACATAGAAACCTCGCTTTAAAAGGCCGTTCACTAACAAAGGCACATATATCTGTAGCAACGTTTGAAATGTTTTCAAAATAAGCAAACCCATGGAACAAATTCCTTCTTTTGAAGCTGACAGTAGTTCGGATGGGAAAGGAATTCTCCGCCTTTGGTACAACGGCAAGGTTGACAGTTCTGGTCTTCTGGGATGTTATTCTGTGTAGCGGGTTATTTAACATAAACCGACATTTCGACGGAACTTAGCGCCTTCATCTTAAAGGGTTCCTGGTTCCTAGAGGAATGTCTGGATATGTTAATTTACTCAGCCTAACATCCCAGACGACCAGAAATACACACGTCAACGTAGCAGAAACCTCAAATTTCGCAGACACCAATGTTCGTTACTGTATCAACAGCACACAAGTCGACATCATCCTCATCCTCTTTAACCTTTTAAAGCCTAGCGGTAACTTTACGTATCACCAGGTTTAACATTAAAAAATTCTACGTGGTGCCCACATTGCGTTTATGTGTTTTGTACGGATCTCAGAACAAACAGCAACTTTTGCCTTATAAAACATTAAGAGATTGGATTTTATAACCGAAATGGAGTGTTTAGAGCGCGACACGCGCTGAGTCCTTATATAAAACAGATAAGCTCCGTCTTTAAAGGGTTAATCCAGATACTATTTTCTCATTTTGGCCTATATCCTCAAAGTAGTCTTTTCCACCCGGGTTTTACAGACAAAAGCCTGTATGTAATTCTCCTAAACCGTTCGCACTAAATTCCACCATGTTTATGTACTAAGAATAAAGTTTTATCTTACTGATATCATACAAGGCACAAAGACTCTTACACGTGCCATGAGTAGCAAGAAAAAAGGGACAAACTTCTTAAACTGAACTCCTGTTTTTTGCCGTGTTCGCAAAGTTGCGAAAAGCGACTATTAACTTTGTCTTGTCTGTCAGCCCATACGCATGGAAAAACTCGCGTTCCACTGGACGCATTTTCATGACACTTTACACTTGAGTGTTTTTCGAAAATCTGTGGAGAAAATTCAAGTTTCATTAAAATTTGACAATAATAACAGACACTTCACGTGAAGACCTATGTACACGTATAATATTTCGCGGAATTATCTTAGAAAGATAAATGTTTCAGACAAACGTTGCACAAGAAATCAAAATACGCACTATATATCCAGTAACATTTTTTTTTCGTAAATCGTGCCGCTTATGAGATAGGCCTAATGTGGAAAACATATTGTAGAGCCAGACAGGCCACATATGAGAATATAGTACTGCGCATATGCTTTACATGCTGCATAACTAAAGCTACACACATACACACACACATAGAATACGTAGTAAGTATTGCTTTTCCATTGCAAGAATAGTTACGCGAACGCGCCTTAACGTCACATTTTCGCGTACGTTGCCTCTTTTGTTTTCACTTGTACAACTGCTCATGAAATACAGACGTGTGAAAGATAAAACATAGAAATTGGATGCTGTAGCAGTCGCATTGGACATTAAAATTTCATTTGTGCACCTCAGTACATTGGGACAAGCTATACATATATTCATGGCATTCAAAATCTCAATGTACAATCAATGTATTTAAATGAACATAAGCGAATTTCTGCCACTAGTTTGGTGTAACCTGGAACAAAGATATGTTCGTCTTTTTTTTTAACTTTGTGGTCATTTGTGCTGTATCAGGGTTGTGTCAGCTGAAACAATACAGAAGAATATGGAGCGATGTTGTCCAGTACTTTTCTGAATCACACGCTCTCCGTGCGTTGAAGCATTACACGCAACCGATATTATCAAGTGACGTGCAAAGTGTGATATATTACGATGAACTTTAATCACTGTGCAGTTATTCTAAAGCAAACACTGTCATTATACAGGCCACAGCAGTTGGCAAAGTATGGAAATATTTGCAAAGAAAACATGACATTTAATTTTAGTGTGGAACAGATACAACCACCATCGTTTAAAACCTAACAACCTCGTTATCCTTGTTTGTTCAGCTATTTTATGCTGCTATATGAAATTCTGTAGCGGAATAATTCGGAAATTAGCAGCGTATGAGTATTTTAAGATAATCTCTCCACAGGCACCTGGAAAATCTGACTAAAATTACCCTGGGCCACAGCGCGGCAGGAAAGATTAAGTCAATGAAAAATTCCAATGACCCCATCGGGAATGGAAACCGCGACCTTGCGGTTTGTAGCGCAGTGCCTCAGCCAACTGCGCCACTGCATGCGTTACAATAATGAATCGCCAACTCACCACAGAACAGCGTCGCCGCTGTTAATTCCGTAGTTGAAAATTTTCTACAGTGTATCCAATAAAATGTCTGATATCTCGAACGACTGTAGTAATAGAGTAATCTTAAATATCTTGCTGTAGAAAAAGCAGAAGTTTTTTTTTGGGAATCTCACAGTACTTTAACTACTCGAGACATCCCATGTTTTTTATGGAAACAGAAGAATCGTTACTCCGAAAACCCCGCGAATGGAACCCACCCTAAGGCAGCTGAATCCATAAGACACTCTAACAACATAAGTCCCTGAAATCAGTTTTAATATTCTTCTTCTTTCTGCATTTAGACATACCAGTAGCCCCCCTACCTATGAGAATCAGTCATATATGTCTGACGCCAGCAGAACCTATCTGAAGAGACATCAATATTTTCTTTTCCAGCAACCAAATGAATAATATCGTGAGCCCATGGAATTCACTCTGGGTAAACACGGTGTCAGGATCCAGCAGTAACATCCAGACTTCTGTGAATTAGAGACATTTTTTTCGTACGTTACTGATTTTCCTGCTTTCATTCATAAATGTGTCCATTTGTAGAAGTCAGACAACTTCGGTAGCTGATGCTATGCAGATTGACACACATAATCAAGACCAATTCAACCAGAATAGCTGTGTATAGCTGTCCCAAGGCTTTGGTACTATCCTGCCGTATTTACTATAACCTATTCCCTGAAGCATGTCGTTAGAGTTAATTATTGGAATCAAACGCAATTCTACAACTCACACTGTGACCAATTGGACCTTAACAAAGTGAAAATTGCGTGGTTGGACTTCGTTTTACACATTTACTTGGAAATACATCAAAAAGGAAAAATATTCCGGTCTCCTTTAGGTCGTCACTTCGCCATTCATAAATTAGGGCATGTAGGATTCTGTTTGAAAACTTGCATCATTCCTTGTAATTTTCGAAACCTTTAAGATCCTGACACACAGAGTAATAATTTTCTATTTGCGTTATATTCGTTTGAGCAGAAATAAATATTACAGGTGTCTGAAAATAAGGTACCCAGAAACAGACTTGCGAAGGATGAAGTGAGCAATTTAGGGTATTATACATCCAGAAACGTCACGATATATAGACGTACTGTATAGTACTCACACAGCCTGTGAAACTTGGAACGATCTGAGAGACTAAACACATGGATCTGAAGGAAAGGATCTACTTTAAAGTCGCTGACTTGGAAGTTTTAAAGAGACAGAGGGATAATATTATGAAGCGTCTTACGCAGCCAGATTTTAAGGGCGGATTCAGTTTCTCAGTATGTTGTTCAATATCGGGTACAAGTTCATACAAACTAATGCATTATTATTATTGTTGAAAATGTTCTTACATTACAAAACTTAGTTCCGCCATGTTTCGATCCCTACTGGGATCATCTTCAGGGATGCTTTTAAAAACTAAAATTACGCATACAGCGTGGTAATTTATTTTAGTTTTTAAAAGTATCCCTGAAGATGATCCCAATAGGGATCGAAACATGTCGGAACTAAATTTTGTAACGTAGTAACAGTTTCAATAATAACAGAGCATTAACTGGTACGAACTTGTACCGGTTTAATAATAATGCACGGTACGAATAATGTAGCCGATCCCAGTGGCCGCGCGGTCTAAGGCGTAGGTCTGCGGCCGAGCGCTTGCTGGGATCGTGGGTTCGAATCCCACCGGGGCGCTTGGATGTTTGTCTTGTACAGTGTGTGTTGTCAGGTAGAGGTCTCTGCGACGGGCCGATCCCTCGTCCAGAGGAGTCCTACCGACTGTGGTGTGTGCCTGAGTGTGAGCAAGTGAAAATAAACAACCTCGACACCTGCTGTGAACAAGCACGTAGAAGAGGTAAGGACTACGGAACAAATAATATAAAGTTTTTTTTTCAATATCGAATTAGCTGAAATGTTATCAATGTTCAAACTTCGTGTTATGTACGTTATATAACAAGTTATATAACAAGCTGAGCCTTCAAAATACGATAATGTAAATCTCTTTGAAGAAGGGGATTCTTCTAAATAATTTTTAAAAATTTCTACCTGCGTCGCATAAAATGGAATATTCTGGAGCTCGAGGTGAATTTTAAGTTTCGGTAGCGGAGAGAACAACAATACCACGGCTCCGGTCGAAAGAACACTTTGCAAAACAAGAGAGACGCAGATAGATAAAGTCAGTAGGCTTTGATGGTTGAAGGCTGATTGAACCGCACCTAGGTCGTTTCCAATGGCAGTTTATTGTGTACTTTGCGCTGTCGAACGTTCGAATTCTGCTGTCACCGTGTCGTTTGCAGCGTAATTTAATACAAGCCAACATACTTTAATTTGCGGAAATAATACAAGCAAGATCAAAGGCCCTCTTAAGATAAGAGAAATTTACAAACCTCGCCTTTAAAAGGATAACACAGACCGTCTTAAGCCTATAAATATATACAGATAATCGGTGCCACACAACCCTGTGTACAGGCCTAAATATACAGACGCTAATATTTTTACCGATAAGTTCAGTTCCACGTGTAGCGTCGTGTTCAAAGATGGAATACTGCAGAATGCATCCTATAGTGGAATATCGCCGATTTAACACTCACAACAAAATTTCATACTGGTGAAACACTAAATTAACATTTCATATTCAAGTAGTGTGTTTGCAGCAATCAACAGGCTAGGCTTAGAAATAATACTTCTATTTTAGAGGCCCAGTATCACTACCGTAGGTGCGCGGGCGCGCGTGAGCGTTGGTGTGTGTGTGTGTGTGTGTGTGTGTGTGTGTGTGTGTGTGTGTGTGCGGGTGTGGGTGTGTGCGGGTGTGGGTGTGTGTGTGTGGGCAGGTGGCTGGGCGCACTGTGCATATATTTCACATAACGTTAAAATTATTTTCTTTGCTTTCAAGAAGTGACAGCCACAGAACAGCTTGACAGCCTGAATGAGGTGACGTATGATACAAGAAAAATAATTCATTTTTTGTGTCAAACTCGAGAAGAGTCCCCATGTTGACGCCACTCACCTATTTCGATCCATGTTATGAAATCAAGTAAACACACTAATGAAAGATAGACGCACGCGTTATATTGACAAATTAATCAAGTCTCGGAACACGTATGCCATGGGTATGAAATTTTAACTAACCCCATGAAAAACTGTCATTTTTAGACACTCACAGCATTTCATCTAATCAAAAAATTCTCCCAGTTTTACGGAGCTTAAAAGTTCATTACCGAATTCACAAGAGGCTGCCATTGGTCCCTAACCTGAGCCATATGAGCCCGCATCCTCGCAGTAGGGTCCTGAAGTTCCATTTCAATATCATCCTCCCTCTACGTTTGGGTCAGTTAAGTAAACATAATATTACACATCCCTCAAGTAGTTTCTTCTCTCCAGGTTTTCTGTCTGGAACTGTGTTCGTATTTACATTACTACATTAAGCACGCAGTTGTGGGATCCTCTTGTATGAGTCACCCTGGAAAGCAGTTATTCTCTCATTTCAATTCAGACGATGTGGAAAGTTTCTGAGTTGATTACGGGAATTAAACCAGACCCTGCCGAAAACCAGTGACTGTTTGAAACGCAATATACAGCGTTTTCGTTTTCAAAGATACCAAAATTAAACTGGCCTTCACCTTGCAATTCTTTCACCACGAAAATGCACATAATTTCATCACCTCTAACCTGATAAACAACTTGTCTTCTTACAGCGTTGACTTTGTTTTACTGGAACGACAGATTTATAACGTATTCTGATCTTATATTTAGAAGCGACGTAAACTAATGGAGCCTCTTTGTACAGACGCAATACCGACCGTCAAGCAGCTGTTTTTGGATTCGAAGCTGAGTTCCAAACGTACTGCCCTGACAAAAGCCATACGTACTCATCTGCTCTTGATAGGAAGGCGCTATGGTGTAGATTTCAGCTGCTTTTTATAAAATTTGATCAGAAATTCTTTGTTTAATTGTGGTATTCTACATATATATATATACACACATATATATACGTGTATATTCTGGACAGGCTGCATTTGAAATATACAGAAATTTTGCCTTTACATTGGAATTTACAGCCAAGCACAAGGCTAAGTTGCCCATTGAGCAGGGTTTAGTAGCAGAACAAAAGAATATCTCGCTTCAGGCTCTTGTAAACCTGGAAAGAATGTTAACTTTTCCGCTACCCATGAAACTGGAATGAGTAAAATTACTTAAAAATCGTGAGTACATATAGAAAAAAAAGTGTTCATTCAGTAGCAGACAACTCTAGGAACTACTGAATAGAATACCAAACAGTTGTTATTGGCATAAAAATTTAAAAAGTTTATGGAGAACGGAATTGTCTATAATATGTTAAAAGATACTAGCAAGAGCTTGGAGCTGTATCACAGTAGCAGCCGTTACTCCCTTGCTTAAACATTTTTCCGTCTCATCAGGCTGCGTTCATTTATGACCATTCTTATGGAAATATTGGCGGACGAGATGAGATCCAAATATCACTGTTACTTTATTGATTCGCCGATTAACACAACACTACAAACGGCTGTGCCTTCATTTATTCATCACATTCTCTCGGCCGGCAATTGCGGCCAACACTGCGCAGTGTTACAATTATATACAAGGAAAGAACAGAGGTACAGGCCTGTCCTTTACAATTAAAACAGAAGTTTATAACTTTGTTATTATACCAAATAATGGAATAATAAAATGGATATTAATAAAACTGCTAAAATAAGCAGGTTGCGGTGTGCTGGTAACGTATAAAATATGAGTAGCGGGAATACTTTGCCTAACCGTCTTTCGAACGTAGTCTTACACATGTTGTATATCTGTAAATATAAAATTTTATTATATAATTGTAACACTATCTGATGAAGGCAACAATTACCGGCCGAAACATGTCGTAGTGCATGTGATGAATAAATAAAGACACTATCATTTATAGTGTTGAATTAATAGCAGCATCAACGAACTAACACCGATTAACAAATACAAAGGGATGATGTCACCCCCCAAAAAATATACTGACTTCCTACTTCCGAAATGACAGCAACTAAAATTATTAGTAAAATTTCTTTAAGTGACTTCAAATATCACATTTTAATCTAAAAGCTTAAATAAAAAGTAATTATAAATTCAAATACCATTTCTTTAAATTTTACACAAAATCAGTGACAGATCTTTTTAAATTTTTGTTGTCTACTTACGGCATTTAAATATACGACAATCACAATTTTCATTTTAGATGTAAAATTATAAAGTCGTTGTAAATTGTTATGTACGCCCTAAAATATGGAGACCCCTGCTTACCGATAATAAGGAATCACATCTCATAAGAATGAACAATGCCATTAAAAGTGGCTTGCTTGCCTCTTACACTGCTGTACACAGGCACTTGCTATGCATGTAACTGAACCGCTAGTGTGAGCTTCTGAAGCCGCATTTAAATGAAGCAGTGGGCGAGAATGTCTTTTTAACACAGTCTAAAGTCTCTTGACATCCTCTAACATGCTTCCTCGAGCGAATAACACGGAACGCCTATGAAGCTTTCAACATAAGAAATATGAAGAGCTCCCATTTAGTACACCTCAGCTTTATATATTATGATACAATTTATCACACCTAACCAACTTTATGCTACGTCACTTCCTCAGCTCTTATCCAATTTTTCAATTTGTCTGTTTCGAATTATTGTCGACGTAACCAAAGTGGCTGTGTTCTGAGCCAGCACAATCTAATTTACGTGTCCATATCCTATTCTCTTGCCTTCAAATTTCGTATCATTCATCTTTTTACGCCTTTTTATTGACGAATGCCTTACAGTATTTTTCATGGTGTGAGAGTGCTTGCTTAAAATCTCCCACAGAAAAACCTTACCCTCACGGAGTATAACAAAAGTGTTTGCTTATCTTCACAAAGCGTTTAAATAGGGCATTCGTCTTCGCAGCCCTGCACATTTCCCATGAATCTACACACCTCATACGAAGTTCCACAACATGAATATTTGAAGTGGTTTTGTTAAATAATCTAATAACTCTCCTTTCATTGGGTTTAAAATCGCAAATTTTGTGCCTTTTTCCCAAATGGTCGTCGCGTCCTTTCATTGGGTTTCAAACCACAAATCTTATATCTTTTTCCCAGGTGGTCCTCGCGTCAGATCCACCAAACTTCCTTCATCAAATTATTTTAGCAGCTATAAAATTACAGTATAAGCCACTAATTTTGACGGAATTCGTATACTAAGTATTCAACAAGCCAAATGGAACACATTTGGCATACAATATTCTAATCTCCTCATATTATTGGATAGAAAGCACTCTATAGGACAAACTGAGAATATCATGGACTTTGTTTACATAACAGATAAAGGCATTCCCATGTAAGATAAAACATTTTAACAAACATTTTAATAAGAAACTTTAATAACAAAAAGTTACATAAAATAAAATACCTAAGATTTTCATATTACGATAATTGACAAATTCACGAGATCTTGCAAATTCCAACATAGTTTTAACGATTTTCACTTGTTTTTTTAAATCACATACATTTATGCCTAAGTATGATTTATAGGCCGAAACATGTAGCACTGTTGAGCATTGTTGATATAATAAATTTTTGTATTTGAGAGTAAAATAAATTTGCTGCGCAATTTAACGGTTTGAAGACAGATACCCACCGACACCGAAATCAATATTAACTTCGGGCTATTCCCGTTTGAAGACAGACACCCACCGACACCGAAATCAATATTAACTTTGGGCTATTCCCGTTTGAAGACAGACACCCACAGACACCGAAATCAATATTAACTTCGGGCTATTCTCGTTTGAAGACAGACACCCACCGACACCGAAATCAATATTAACTTTGGGCTATTCCCGTCCCTACAGTGAGACATCGGACCCATTATGGATACTGGTCTAATAGTACTTAGTCTTCACGGAGAATTCTTGACATTTGGCCTGTTTATATCCATCTACCTTGAGGAGTTTCGCTTTTGTAAATATATACGTTTCTGAACAATGCGTGAGTTTGTACAATGTAGAGCACGAGGCGGCGGGCACAGTGTTGTATATGAAGATTCAGTTTGTGCCTCACGCTGAGTACGGTCTGGTTTCCCTTCACAAATAAAGCGGTTAACACTGTGTAGAGCAATTTTCGTTCTTTGGTATAAAAACACATGAAACATATAAGGAAACTGCGCGCGTAAAATGCAGTTTTTATGTGTTAGGGTAGCTGGAAAGCAGTGTTACCACTGGGCCTTAAACGGTTAGAGTAATATTATATCTACTGCTTGCCAACATGTGTCATCATAAAATATCGGAATGGCGTAACACTCAGCCGTTATTGGTAGGCAACTTCTCCTTCACTCATGCTTGGCAGGACGCCTAAATGAAGTTCGGCAGGCGAACTGTATATGCCGAGAAAATTCGATCGGAAAAAAGCAGGAGGTATTAAAAATGTCTAAAAACGAGTTCCATGTCACTTTCCTTAAGAATAAAACTCGGATCTCTCGTTTGCATTACAGCAGAAATAGCAAGGATGTTGGAATATGTGATGTAGGAAGGAAAATAAAAGCGATCGTGCATAAAGATATGTGGGAGGGTGCAGAGAAATATGTTCTCCGAGATGTTAACTCACTGGCTTCAACAATCACTTACTTCGATATAAAAGACCGTGATTTATAAAGAGCAAACACATGATTAATACAACGAAACATATGACGTATAAATACGTTTGAGCACGTCTCGCATTCGAAACTAAATGCTACACGCATTATAGAAAATGTTTAGAATTTTTAACAATATATTTACACCGCATTAAGCACACAACAAAAAAGCGCAATAGATATATAAATATTTCACAAGAGTGTGGGGACATATCAACATTTTTCTGTGTAACACACATCAATTTCATACTCTTAACTTCTTTCCGTGGCCCTAAATTTTACTCGCATTTGATGTTCACCTGGGACTTCAAGTTATACGTCTGTTGAAATCAGAGAAGTCCTTATTTCTCAGAATCAAATGACATCCATTTCAATAAATCTCTGTCAGAAAAGTCGCAGTAAAAAAAGAAGCGAGGATACGTTAGAAAAGACACACATCAGGAAAAAAAAACCTACAAAACTGGCGGGAAGCGATAAGGAGAGCCGAGACGTAAGTCTCAAAAATAAATCTTGTATTGCAGTATTTGTTGTTTGGAAGGATTGAAGATGATTCTCGCACTGAATCAAAGCTTAATGTGATATATCGGTAGCGTCAAGGCGTATTCTACACCTACTAGCAGAAGACTCTGTTTCGGCGTCACCAGAAGAACTGCAATAAATCGTGAAACCGCGCCATCAGAAGCGAACATTTATAGAATAGTAAACAGATATAATACAGCTTTTGCTGCATGCCAGCCTACACTAGTTGAGAATTGGACGCTCCCAGACAAATCTGTTACTCACGCAGAGCTTGCAACTGTAGGAAGGGAAGAAACAGGACACAAACCCACATCCCGTACTGAAGAAAAGAGACTACATTGTCGACCTTGGCGAAGAAGAAATATATTATTATGATGAATTTTAAAGACGGGAGTATGTTGGTGTGGCCTGAATTTGGCTGACTCAAGACATGGTCCAATAAGACGGTATGAAATTTCAGATCTCATAAAAGGAGTTGAACGTTTTGACCAACTGAAAGAATACGGTTTCCCAAGAAAGACCCCAGTATAAAAAGTGCGTTGAAATTTATAACTTCCTGTACAATTTTATCATTTCTAAGAAATTTAACTTGTAGGTGGAAAAGGGAGCACGTCCGGTGGCCGAAACGTGAATGTGTTGCCTTTACCAAGCAACAAAAGCACTTACTTTCATAGGAAATGGTTAGTGTCCGTCACTTACCAGCGAGAATTACCGATGATAATAGTTTTCAGCAGTTGGTATTGCGGCAAACTTGGAGTCTAACAAAGGCTGAATACAGAAATGTTCTCCGCTTTGTGCCAATGTTTAGTAGCGATATTGCACATCAAGCTGAAAATACTTGTTGTACTTCTTCTACCAGCCTCTTTCGATCATCGATTTCATGCATGAAACATTACACAGATAAGGAGATGATAAACAGAAATGAAGGGAGAGGTAAAAGAAAAAAGAGAACATAGGAAGACCAAGAGACAGAATATGGTAATAACCATAAGGAAAAGGACAGAAATGAAGCAAGCCTAGAAGAATGAAAGGACAAAGTAGGAAACGAGAGAAAAATGGAAAAGAAAAGCAGGAAGGAGGGGAGAAATGAAAGTAAATGTACAAGAAAACAGACAGGAGAAAGAAGGAAACACTACAAGAAGAAGAGAGATAAAGAAGCATAAAAAAGAGAAATGTACTGGAAACTCAGGTGAGTTAGTAAGAGAAGGGAAGGAAGTGGCATAACTGAAAGAAAATAAATATGCACAAAACACAGCAAACAGTGCTGTAGGTAAGAAGACGGACATACGCGCTCAGCTACCGTGCCGAGACACAGCTGTGTGCGGAAGTTCTGCACTTAGCCGCTGATTTTATTACAAGGCACTGTAACGACAGTCCTTGAGCAAAGTCATAACGTAGGCTTTGATCAATCCTGCACACAGAGGCAACCGTATCACCAGCCGTTAATAAGTACGGACATGCAGCGTGCTGTGCGTACTACCCGCACTGTCCGTATTATTGTGCGTATCACCCCACGCTGAGTCTGCTTCAAACAAAAGGCTCTCATCAAAGAATTCTCATCGGCATTGGTAGAGACCTTTTGACAAACTTGCATAAATCATTGCCCAGAATATAACACTTTGAAAGGGAATAAAAATGCCAGGAATTTGCCTCGAGGACCTGACAATAATTCAACAAGGAAAGTTCAACGTTCAGAACACATTACAATCGACTTCCACACATAGTCGCAATCAGTTACTTCAGACTGAAGCGTGCTGGTTACAGATCCTTCGATTTCGAGATGCCAGACCTCTCTACTAAACCTTCAGTTTCCTCAGACTTATCACGAGAACGCAGTATGGGTAGTTTAGAATTGACAAGTATCCAGCGCTTCACGACCCACTGTCTTTAACCTTTTAAAGCCTAGCGGTAACTTTACATACGACGAGGTTTAACATTAAAAAATTCTACGTGGTGCCCACATTGCGTTTATGTGTTTTGTACGGATCTCAGAACAAACAGCAACTTTTGCCTTATAAAACATTAAGAGATTGGTTTTTATAACCGAAGTGGAGAGTGCTTACAGCGCGGTACGCACTCAGTCCTTATATAAAACAGACACGCTTCGTCTTTAAAGGGTTAAAAGCAGTCCAATTACAGGCCTGGACAGGCCCACAGGGTTCCAGGAGGTTGAGGCTCCCAGATTTATAGACAATCGGCACTTGAAGGTAGTAAGGTTGTCAGCCCTACGCACTGGCCGCGTTTACCCCCCAGGAAATATTCCTGGTACTCATTTCTATTAGAGGCTGAGTCGATCCCAGGGCCAAAATGCGGCCGAATTGATTATGTCAACAAAACATTCCAATGACACCCTCGGCAATCGAACCCACAACCTTCCGGTTATTTGCGCCACAGCGGCTCGTTACCGTCTTTAAAACTTCTCTCTTTCAGACGCTAATATCTTATGTATAAGAAACTGACTGGTGAAGAAAAAGGAGTTTTCTTCCAAAGAAGATAGTTGCTCAAGATACTGACGGGTTTGCATGACTATCAGCAGCCACAACTGAGTATAAGCGTTCCAGGCTTCTATATTTTCATGGCGGTAGCCCTTCCAATGTTTTCCATGGTGGATCTACGTTTATTTTGCCGGCTGGAGTGTTTATTTTATACAGAAACAGAAAATCAATTATCGTATTTATATGAATTCGTCACTGGATTCTATCCTGGGCAAATTTAATTCATTTGACACCCCACATCTAATGTCTTCCAGATTCATTTCAATATTATCCTCCCACTTATGTCCGGGACTGTCAGTTGATTCTGTCACTTAAGATTTACCAAATAAAGCTTTTATCCTTTTCTCACCTTGCACATGTCAATGTATCATTTCATTCTGTTTAACCTTTTAAAGCCTAGCGGTAACTTTACGTACCACCAGGTTTAACATCAAAAAATTCTACGTGGTGCTCACATTGCCCTTATGTGTTTTGTGTGGATCTCAGAGCAAACAGCAACTTTTGCCTTATAAAACATTAACAGATTGTTTTATATAGCCGAAGTGTAGAAAGTTTACTGCGCTGTACGCACTGAGTCCTTAAATAAAACAGATACGTTCCGTCTTTAAAGGGTTAATGCGTATATGATTTTTATACATATATGGCTTTACGAAAATCTGTCTTTAGCCTCTACAATAATAGTTTATTCAGTATGTGTACGGAGCAGATATTAAGACACTGAGCAAGGAACCGTACTATATTAGCTTCTTAACAGACGGATGCTGAAGGAGTATCTCTGGGCGCGGTGCACACCATCTTCCCGCAGTATAAGAGAAACCAAGCAGAATATTGGACACATTGTGGTAGTGTGATTTAGAATCACGCATGTAACTTGCCTCTCCATTTCTCATTTATGTTTACTTCTGTTTGAGACACATTCTGAACACAATACCGTACAACATAAAACATCACAGACAGCAGAATGAAAACACAAATACTGCTGTAAGCAAGCCACAAGCAGCAGACATACGTGTTTGAGACAGGAGGCGTTCGGTAACAGCGTAATGGGCATGCGCGTATTTTCCCTCCCGTCCTGTGTACATACGCTCCACGCCTTCTCGCGGCGTGCAAATTATACGTAGGTTGGCTGATGAGTAATGCACACAGCGGAATATCTAGAAAAAGAAACCATGTATTTAAACAAACGAAAAAAGGAAGTAAAGTACAATATTTTAGCTACAAATTGGCATACTTATTTTTCGACATAGTCGCCTTGTCACTCAATACATTTTTCCCAAGGTAAAACAAGTTTACGCATGCCGTCAGTGAAGAATTCAGGGGTTCTTTGTCTGATCCACGACGTCACAGCTTGCTTCACTTCGTCATCTGAGGTGAAATGAGTCCCCTTGAGACCCTCTTGAGGTGAGGAAAGAAATGGAAATCGCTTGGAGCCAAGTCAGGGCTGTAGGGCGGATGGCAGAGAACCTCAAACTTCAGCGTCTCCAGAGCATCAAGCGTTGCGCGAGCAGTGTGCGGTCTTGCATTGTCATGCAGCAACAAAATCGGTGATGTTGACTGCCTAACTCGACACACCCTCCGCCGTGGGTTTTTTATTGTTTCAATGTACCGAGCTGAATTGACAGTATTCCCAGCTTCCAAAAATTCTGTCAGGTAAACTCTTTGTGAGTCCCAAAAAACAGTCAAAAGAATCTTGCTGGCAGACGTCACTGTTTTGAATTTTTTTGGACGAGGAGATGAAGCGTGCCTGTATTGCATGCTCTGTCGTTTTTCTTCAGGGTCAAAATGATGAATCCATGACTCATCCCCAGTAACAATATTCAAAAGAAATTGATCTCCCTCTTCGTGATAGCGCTTCAAAAGTTCTTCACAACTTTCAACACGTTTTTGTTTGTTTTCTGGCGTCAACATGCGTGGCACCCATCGAGAACAGACTTTTGTGTAGCCAAGTAAACCAATGATATAGCCCACTCTTTCTTTACACATTCCTAGCCTACCTGCTATCTGCTTCTGGGTGATACGGCGGTCATGCTTGATCAGTTCATCAACCTGTCTTTGATGCTTGTCATCTGTCACGGAAACCGGCCTTCCACTGCGAGGTTGGTCAACAATATTGGCACGACCGGGTTCACATTCACAGAATTTAATGGCCCAACGATTTACTGTAGTTCTGTTAACAGTGTTTTCACCATACACAGCCTGTAAACGGCGATGAATTTCAGTTGGCGTCACGTTTTCAGCACTTAAAAATTCAATCACCGCACGTTGCTTCAATCTCGTTGACATATCATCATAACACGACTCCATGTTAACACGCACTGTTTTAGAACCGGTGTAGAGAAAGGAATCAAACTTGGCACCGCTGTGGAGGGGGGTTGTGGCTACAAGGACACACTGCGCGCGCATCGCTGCTTTGCTCCATTGGCAAAATATTTCACGGTGTGCATTACTTATCAGCCGCCCTGTAGTTGCTTTTTTTTAAGGTTGTTCACTCCGTACATTGTTCTGATCAATGTAGTAAATTTATTTAACCAACTAAATGCACAGTGCTATTCACATATGAATGTTATATACATCGCTCCGACATGTTTCGGTGACAGTACACCATTTTCAGGGTTCATGTGATGCCATGTTGAAAACCAATTGTCAGTAAACAGACCACTTTTTGTATGGTTCCACATTTCGGGAGGCTGAGTTGGTGATATCACTATCGTATAAAATGTACAACTTATGTTATTTTAAAATACGCATATTTAAAACACTGCAATATCACTAACATGTTCCTCACAAGGAGAATAAGTTTTTAACAGATTACAATTATATCGAAGTTGGCGGAAAACCCCAGTATTGTGGCATTTATATTGATCTTGCTCCAAAGTGGATCGGGTCCGATTTTCGTAGTGTCGTGTGCCGAAGCCAGCAGCCTATTCATTCTTATGCGAACAGTAGCGTGCATTTAGTTTGTTCAGTAAACTGACCGCATTGATTATAGTTTCCTTTCAAAACGAGAAAGTGGACAGAATCTGCGCCACTGCAGACTGGGTATCACACTTCGCTAATTAAGCAATGAATAATGAATCACGCCTCCCTCCCCCTGCCCCTCTCTCTCTCGCTCTCTCCCCCCCCTACTCCCCCTTTCTCTGTGGTGCAACAGCCTAACACGGACCTAGGCCGCCTCGCAGCTGAGGTTTCCAGATCACACACCGACACATATACACCCGGTAGTTCTCCTCTGGACGACTGATCAGCCTGTCGCAGAGGCCGATACCTATACAACACACAACAATCACAAGAGACAAATATCCATGCCTCCGGCGGGATTGGAAACCACGATCCCAGTAAGCGAACGGTTGCAGACCTACGCCATAGATCGCGCAGCCACTGGGATCGGCAATTAATCACGCATATAAATGAGTATGTAATATTACATAGCTACAGATATTGTGACGAACCAGTACTGTGTGAATGGGTACTGAAAATGTTTCCTTACGCCTCAGTACCCGTGTATATGTAACGTGACGGATCCAGTCGACTGTGTGACACCAGAGAAACGGGGCTCTTGTCGCCGCCGCTGAAAACTAACGTCTCATTTTGTTTCCTTTTGTGTTGTCCCGGACGCATTATAGACAAGACCATAGAGTTTGTTGCCAAAGCGCATGGAAGGGGTCAATACTTGTCAGATGCAGAGAGTACTGCTAAAAGGCTACAGTGCCATGTGAATGGTAAAACACATAAGTTTACCATTCTATGCGAAACACTTAAATAACTGGCATGCGTGTTTCAACTCTCACAACAACACGCCACATTAATTAAACTCACTGTACCCGCAAACCATGAGAACAGTTTGTTTCTGTCTTGTTCTCGTTCCTTCTACTTCTTCTTTCTTTGTACACACGTTCTTTAACTCCATTCGGCTTTCTCTATTCCTTTTTCTTTTCTCATTTCTATCTTTCGTGCTGCCTTTCTTTTCTTTTCCGCTCATCCTTGTCTCATTTCTTTCATTGTTATGTATTTAATTTCGAGCTTGCCCCTTAAAGATTGGATCGACAGGCTGTCCCGAAACGTCTGTAACTATCAAACAACGCCGCACAATACCTTGACCCTTGAGTATGGGACCGACATGCTGGGCCGAAACGTCGGTAACTAAACATTAAACAACGCTGCTCAACATCCTTGATATCTGGTAAATAGTTATCAATGTTTCAAAGGCTCCTAGCTCTTCCATCTCCAAGTTCAAGCAGTTTAACTACTATTCTTGGATTTATTGACCCTGAACATAAAGGTAGTTTTATCCCTCGAAACGGCAGTAAAGAGTTATCAGCAAATACGGCGTCAAATTCGACAAAACAATTTTAATTACCGAATAGTTGGACATTAAAGTTACTGAGGGCCAAAACACTCTAAGCAATAACGTTTCTGTCGTTCCTTTAGGCTATGCATTATTGCAAAGTGGGTCCGACAACACAAAGCACGGTCGTGTACCCCACCCCCTGGCGCCAATTCCCTCTAAATCTCCTCTATGTTTTACACTGTAAGGGTCAGATTGCTACCCAATGGTCCGTGAACGTCGAGACATTCCTCAGATTCTCTTATCTGTCTCCTTCTAGGATTACAAATACAAATTTTATACCCACCAGTGCACCCCACACGTTTCTTTTAACCTTTTAAAGCCTAGCCGTAACTTTACGTACCATCAGATTTAACATTAAAAAATTCTACGTGGTGCCCACATTGCGTTTATGTGTTTTGTACGGATCTCAGAACAAACAGCAACTTTTGCCTTATAAAACATTAAGAGTCTGGTTTTTATAACCGAAGTGGAGAGTGTTTACAGCGCGGTGCGCACTGAGTCCTTATATAAAACAGACACGCTTCGTCTTTAAATGGTTAATGTTATTATGCCCTTGAACAATAAACTGCAAACAAAGCAAACGTATACTCTACGTATGTGGTACAGCGTTTCAAATGTTCCTTTCTTCCAACACGCATCACCGTCTTATTACCTTAGATTATTTTTTCACATATTGACATCGCTATAAGAGGGAAAAGATCAATTTCAGTATGTCATAAAATGTCATAAGTTACCAAATAGTAGGCGAAACATTAGGTGCACAATACATTTTACAGTCGAACTTACTGAAGGATAACAATCCGCTATCATGACGTTTAACTTAATGCAGGGAACATAATGACACAAATTAACTTTACCACAAATAGCCTGTCACTTGAGTGTTTTATTCACTGCCAAATTAACAGTAACGGGAATGCGAATTCCAAATTCAGTAGGATTAAAAGCTTCCCAAAATACTGCGTACGTGTAATTTCTTAATTACTCGTTTATTGCTAATAATACAGAATTAATACAGAAAAATGTACAGTTTATTACCCACAACAAAAAGCATACGTGAATTAAGTCCGTGTTAATTGGGTCCCTGTCAACACGGCATGGTGCGTCCTCAAGTTGCGGATGGAGGAACGGCCTCCAGTTAAGGAGAGTAGCTGCGAATACATTGAATAAGCAGTCGCGGACAGCCGACAAGCGGTGGTCCTCCAGCTTGGGGGTCGGGCGAGGTGATAACAATTCCTCACCTTAAAAAATTATGATGTTACGAAACAGCCTACAAAGCCTCGGACCTGGACCAATTTTTTGGTACGACTCCAGCTTCGGAAAATGGGATTGAGCTGGCTCAGGATAGGGACAGGTGGCGGGCTTTTGTGAATGCGGTAATAAACCTCCGGGTTCCATAAAATGCGGGGAATTTCTTGACTATCTGATAAACTGTTAGCTTCTCAAGAAAGTCTCTGCTCCATGGAGTTAGTTAGACGTGAATTAAGTAGCGAAAAATATACGGTTTACTTATAATATATGTAAAAATTATGGCTGAAATTAGCAATGGAAGTGTATTATGTTTTTTACTGAACAAGATTCACAACATTTTGTCCCAAAACGACTCACCCTACATAGTTAAAAACATTCCCTCCATTACAGAAAAATTTTCGCAGGCTACCCTGAAGATGGAGGCTGCATGTTTTTTCAAAATCTGTGCAGTCTTACATTTATCTACATGGTCCCATCTAAGAAGACGGTAATTTTCATCAACATCATCGCTGAGAGAACCTCATTCTCGCGCAGTGAAACAAATTTATGGGCCGGTTGTACTCTTATTCTCCATTAGTAGGTCTACACGAATTTGATAAATAAATTATTGATATGAATTAGGATTACAAAATATATTTATTTCATTTTACCTGACTTATACGCCACTAAACTGAAAATCTTAATTAATTAATTAACCTTTCAAAGCCTAGCGGTAACTTTACATACCACCAGGTTTAACATTAAAAAATTCTACGTGGTGCCCACATTGCGTTTATGTGTTTTGTACGGATCTCAGAACAAACAGCAACTTTTGCCTTATAAAACATTAAGAGACTGGTTTTTATAACCGAAATGGAGAGTGTTTACAGCGCGGTACGCACTGAGTCCTTATATAAAACAGATACGCTTCGTCTTTAAAGGGTTAATTACATATACTCAGTCATGTCCAGTCACACTTCTGAGATTTTCTGATAGAGCAAGATTCCGTAACGGAGAGCTGTGTGAGAGAACGAACAGCTCCGACAATCCCTTGCATTTAAGACGCTTTGCTAGCTACACGGTTCGTATCATGTGATACTACTGACTTTACCCTGTCTCTATAGCTAGTTCAGACCAGTTAGACATGAAGACCCGCATGTATATCAACTCCATAACCTCCACTAGCATTTTGGTTATCAGCCAAGCTTCAACAAGCCACTAATCTGTCGAAAAGGAAGTCTATTTCGACACTTATGAAACTCTCCATTTTGTAATCAGTTATCTGAATTCGCTAAATTAGTACCAGTGCATTTGGATATGAACAAAATTTAGTTGGTTTTTAGTATTGGTTTTCATATAAATGTAGTTTATCTGTGTAGGAAAAGGAAGTAGTAAAAAAATATACACTTGCGTACGCTTCATCTTTTAAAACAACATGTCCGCAGCGCACCTGTTTAGGAAAATATTGGGAGCAGCTTAATGAAAAAAAAAAAAGTACAGATTCTATCGTGCAGTTGTTTGAAGAAGGGTAAAATTGGCAGAACTGGTACCGAAAAAACGATCCATTCGGGGCATTACCGTGAAGTTTTTCCCCACACATGATCCTTCGTAAAACCGGCAGAAGTTTTGACCCTAGATGTCAAACTTCAGATAAGAAACACGTCCAACAACTTGGGCCGCTCTCATGAGGATAGAATTTGGTGGCGGCGAAATCCTCAGAATAATCCTGAGGGATTTCGCGAGGTGAAACAGGGTTACGTCAATGTTGGTTACAACGGACAGACTGCGCACTGATTGCAGCTAAAAGATCTTAAAGTTTCCACTTGACCTGTGTTGGAACTGTAAGCATCACCTCGTCAGATGTCTTGTGCACGTAACAGACGAGGAACTATTTATGCAGCCTATTGTTGTTCCTAGGTAAAGAACTAGAGCAGAAAGCACCATATCTTATTAAGACTCTGTATATCTGAGCCAAATGTTCACCACTTATACACAGAGTTTCAGTGGGAATTTGCCTTATTCGGGAGAACGTTTCTCAAGTTAAATTACATCCATATAACTAAAGCAACTACAGCCGAAGATGAATTCTCGCGGAGATAATAGCGTGGGAAATTTTAAAGAATGAGAACTATTGTACATTTACTGATTACCAAATACATATTCAGACTAGGAGTAATTTCTAGTTCCTGTAATGTTAACATACATGCGTAAAACCTAATTAACATAAGAATGAAATAAAGACATAATAATAAAATCGTCCTTAGGGTTCCAAGTAATTTTCACAGCACACGCTTCGCCGCATGGCTAGGATTCGGTATCGGGTCAAAGAGGGACCTGGGCTGTGTATGGACAACAAACCTCGCTAAACGGGTACAGTATATGGAACTTTTCTAGAGTCAACGTCTCCGTTAATGTTCAAATTCGGACATGGGCATTTTTGGTTATATAGATGCAATTTAACCCAAGGAACGTTCTCCCGAAATACCAGATTCCCCCTAAAACGCCCTCTATATATGAATTGATCTATTTAGAAACGCTTGCTTCGCCGTTATTCAAGTGAATGTCAGCAAAATTAGCAATCGTTTCAGAGTGATAAGACTGTTACTTAAATTAATGATCGAGCCAAAATCGCGTTTTTATACAAAATCTATCATTAGAACCTGCTAAAAATTAGAAGACAACAGATGATATTATTTCTTATTTCAGCTTTTAAAATCTCACTATACTGAAAATCGTTTTAATAATCAAATTTCAATTGTACATTTAGTGGTTAAAAGTATTTCGTACACACATCCGTTTGTAAAATAAATGTGTGTTGTTGATTATAGCTGACCGATAGAAATCAGGCTTAAATTCAATGTTTGGTAAAGACCTAAGGAATATATGTGTGTGAGACCAAAAAGCTGTATCCGACTCGGGAAGCAGAGTCCTTCTCGAGAAGCCAATAGAAGCCAGCAGGTCCTCAGCTAGTCAAGAATTTCCCTCCACTCTGCTGAACCCACTAATTACATTAACACTTCTGAAACAGCCCGCTATTTGTCCGTGTCCTGAGCCACATAAATCAATTCACCTATATTACATCGACTACAAACGTGTGAAATTGGAAAGCAGAATACGAGTATATGAAATCCGCCCACAGGTCGTTTGATGATTTGTTTAAAAAGAACGATTAATATTGAAAAATACCAAATGTACATGAAAACATAACGTCAAAGAATACAGAGATATTTTCTCAAAAACATTCACATACAACATATATGACAGGATATAATAGGCAACATGTTTCGGCTGATTAAGCCATCATCAGGCAGTTAAAAAAATTAAAAAACCCAACTGCTGCAAAAGGCATGAAATCTTCACCTTTACAATATAATAACACAGCGTAAATGCATCCAAAGAAATGCAATTTTCTTTAAAAAAACTGTTTACACAAGACGCCTTGATAATAAAATGTGTGACTACATAAAAAATATTATTTGATTTTGTGCCTGAAAGTATGAACATTTAGAGTAGGGTACGTTACCCAATCACGATAGTCACAAGAAACTGTATATAAGCAATGGAATTATGCTTCATATAGGTGTTGGTAAAACATGGTGTTTTGCACTCCTGTTACTCAGGTGAATGTTATAGACTATATGGACGTTTATTAAGTGTTTCTCCTTGGTTTCCCGTTTTGGCTTTATGTACATGTAAATTTAAAATTAATATCTAATGTAAGTGGACTCAATATATGATGTAAAATATTAAATGTCTCAGTACAAATATTATTATTATCAAATGTAAAAAAATATAAGGCTATGTAGTTACTTGCCCGTATTTATAAAATAATCACTGAATATAATGACTGGTTTTGAAAAAAATACATCTGCAATTGAAAACACAAGGGGATGTGTCGTCTCAAAATACAGAATACACTCTTACTTAAGAGAGCTGCACCACGTGCAACTGCAGAACTGTTTGCTTTAACTGTAAAAGAAACAAAAGTCCTCTTATGGAATCCGCTTTTCATTCCCATGCTCACAATTCCATGGCACTGGAGCAGTTACATGAAGAAGACTTATTTTATGTTTTGTACAGGGCGTCATACTTAATCCTAACTCTGTAAGATCCGTCTTCGTATTATCCTTTCCTCTTTAAGTTATTTTAAACTTCAGGATATTCCACTAAAAATTTTATATGCACTTATCCTAATCCCGATGCGCGCTATAAGATCAGTCAAATTCATTCGAACCATCGAATATTTTTCCGCGAAGAAAACAAATTATAAAGCTCCTTACTTGGAAATTTTTCCCATCCTCCTCTTACGTCTTCTCTGTTAATTCCAGTTCATTTTCTACGGAATAATTACTCCAGACATTGAACTTGTACCATGAATGAAAAAGACAAATTCCTGTTATAAGAAGCAAATAGACTTAACAGCTTTATGCTTCAGTGCTTACATAACAGCAGTAAACTAAGTATCCTGTCGTGATTTGAAAGTTTATTCCAAGAATATGTCAATATAGTGAATTTTATTGCTGGATGAAAATGTTATGATAAAATTTAATTACCAAAGGCATGAAAATGAAAATCATCTTACGTATGTGCAAGGAGCAACCGAGGCGTGTAACGATAGCAAGGTGGGAGATACGGCCAGACTAAGGGGTCAATGGCACAAATTGTGTGTCACGACGCATTGTCTTCAGTTTCCACACGTCTGGAAGCAGGTGCTTTTGTTAGTCACATCGGATAAAGTGGTGGCATTGATATTATATTCACAACACCCTCTCCACGTACCAGAGCCATTCAAATGGTAAGAGTTGCTGAAATTATTGAGGAATTACTGTCATTCCCTTTAAAGTTTTAAGAGAAGAATATAACCACTCTCGTCGCCAGAAAGACAGCTTTGCAGGTTATGTATTACCGATTTTGGAATAACTTCCACTTTCTACCAATCAATATGAACAGTCCTACAATAAGTTTTGTTTAAGGTTAGAGTAGTGACGTGTTCATTACACTGTCGTTACGTGTTGCCTACTGGTTGTGCAATCGTAAAGAGTCAAAAATCTTGTTTAAGTGAACATCGAAACAAACCAGAAATCAACATCCAGAGAAAAAATACCTTTCTTATGCAGGCAGAACAATAGAAAATCACAAATAATTCTAAACACTATATTTTTAAGCGCATTCACAAAATTGCGAAAAGTGACTATTAGTTTCGTGATGTCTGTCTGTCTGTCTGTCTGTCCGCCGTCCGTCTGTCCACGTGCAATAACTCGGTTTCCGTTGGACGGAGTTTTATGAAATTTTATGCTTGAGTATTTTCCAAAAATCTGGCGAGAAAATTCAAGTTTCATTAAAATCCGAAAAGCATAACAGCTACTTTACGTGAATACCTATGTACATTTATAATAGTATCACTCTGAATTCTTCTTCAAATGATACATATTTTAGACAAAATGTGTAGATAAAATCAAAACACATATTTTGTGTTGAATAACTCTTTTCTGAAAATCATGCCGTTTATGAGATAATGTGGAAAAATTTGGTAGGCTTACAGCCGGACACGCCACAGACAACAAAATAATACGGCGCATGCGCTTTGCATGCGGAATAAATAAGGCTACAACACACACTCAGAGTATACATAGCTTATTGCTTTTCCACGGCAACAATGGTTACGCGAACGCGCCTCAGCGTTACTTTATACGTACAATGTTCATGTCTGCCTATTCACTCAACACAAAGGGATGCCCCCTCCAAAGGTTGTTTGAAATAATTATTCGCGTATAATAATTACCTTGCTTGTACGAAACCGTAGGGTTCATTAGCTAGTTTACAGCAGCCCGCCTGTAACCCTATCTCAAGGCAGGGGAATCAAATTAAAATGCCGACACCGTAACGAGACAAACTAATATGTTGTCGTCTACATGTATATCCACTAAGTGGTACCCTATGTTCAGCTATATTCGTAATAAGAGTCATACGCGCAAATGAAGGGAAATATGATTAGTAGCAGAAACGTGCTTCCTTGAATATTCCAAAATTACAAGACAGCCGAATTTCTATGCGGAGGAGCAAACAAGGTTAATTTTATTCACGCATATTCCAGAATCCGTGAGGAACTCGAAGAATGTATCAGAAGGACTGCAACTGATAAAATCATCAATTCAAACATAATTCTGATAATTTCTGTCTAAGATTTGGAATAGGAATGTAACTGAAAGGTCACCAATTCAAAACACAATTTTCATAACTTTTGTCTAAAATTTAGAATTGGAGCGTAAATGATATGGTCAGCAATTTAAAAATAATTCTGAAAACCTTTGTCTAAAATTTAGGATTGAACTGCAACTGATAATGTCGGCAATTGAACCACAATTCTCATAACTTCTGAGAGACAGAATAGGTCTGAAAACTATAGTCAGCAATTCAAACATAATTCTGATAAATTTTGTCTAAGATTTACGAATAGTCATTTCAAGTATTATTATTTGTTGCGGACAAGAACTGAGTTTGGATAAAATATTCTCGTGCTATCAGCTGTGTTAAAAAGTTTATCGGTCAACAAGCCAACATTTCGGGGGCCATCTCCAGGTTCGTTATCAGGGAACCGACTATGTGCGAAATCTGTCTGCGTCGTGATGTGCCTGTCTGCTATAGCTGGCGGCGAGACAATTCCCTGATGACGTGGGCGGAGATGGCTCTCGAAACGTTGGATTATTCGCCATTAAGCTATTTAACAAGGCCGGCAGCCCGAGAACATTTTATCCAGTTCAGTCACCGTGAAAGCTTTCAATTATATAAGAACTGAGTTCATTCAGAATTTGGGAAGTATATGTGTCAAAGGAAGAACAACACTTTAAGGATTTGGAAGTATCACCACTTTATAAATTCGTAACTGCTCATTTCGGAGTTCCTGTTATTTGGGTGCGGGTGTTTAGCTCCAAGGAACAAGATCCTGAATGGACCCGATAATTGCTCAGGAGGTGAGAAATACCCTGTCGCTTTGAAATCAGCACACTCAGTATCGCGTTCAAAACATTCCTCCACTAGTTCCCATTCTGAGTCACATGAATCTTATCCACACGCTCCCACATCATCCCTTTAACATCCAATTTAACATTACCCACCCTTCTACCCTTAGGTCTTTCTAGTAGTCTCTTCTTTTAAAGATTTACCATAACATTTCATTCACATTTATGATATCTGTTATAGTCGATGTAGTGACTAAGCCACGTGTTAGATGATTCGGGGTTTGAATTCTGGTAGGGGCACAAGGTTTTTCTCTCTCCCCAAAACGTTCCGACGGGATCTGGTGCCCACCAGAGACACCTATTCTATGGGCACTAGGGGTTGTATCCCCGGGAATAAAAAGGACGAAGCATGAGGTTAACCATTCGCACCTCCATCTAGTGCCAAAGTTTTAAAAAGTGGAACAGTATTTTCACACCCCTACAGGTCTTTATGGCGTGCATATAGAGAATTTTACTTTTTTATCTTTTATAAAAGAGATGTAAAATATAGGGCCCAATTTTATGATGTCCTTTGAGAGGAGTTTGCCATCTTCTGTAAAACGTCTTCTAACGATGTTGGGTGTGCTCTGTCGACACTACCGTACACGCCCTAGAACAATGTTCCCAACAATCTTTTTCGTACATGTTGGCAGCGCTGTTTGTATCAAAATAACATTAATGCCAACATCGCCTTCCCCATCAGTGTTTAACCTGGCACGTTCACTCTCACTACCACTGCCACTGTCAATGTCGCAGTGTCCCCAGTGGGTTTATGAAAGACATTCCGTCTGAAAGCGTTTTCGTGTCGCGATGTTGGTAGCCCCGCGTCCCTCTCACCTTCATGTCAACGGCAGCATGTCTCATGTATCTGCCACGATTCCTCTTTCTCGAGTCTCAGTAATTCCTTAAATTTGGCTTCAATTGTCTGCACAGGTGTGATCCGAAAGTGGGGTGTGACAAGTTCCTTTGAGACACGTTAGTAATACACTTTAAGTGAAGCTGTACATCACATAACTTCTAAAATGTTCTACAGAAATAAAAGCTCAGTAACTGGAGAATAAATGAAGTAGACTCCACTACAGAAACAGAACTCCATGGAGTAGAATCCTTGACGTGCTGTAGTTCCACATCTAATCAAGACATTCTACGCATCTTGTAGAACCCGAAAGTTCATTAGCCTTTACACAGCAGCCCGTTACGTGTCCCTATCCTGAACCAGCTCACACCAGTACACGCTGTCCCACTCTAATTATTGATGACTTACTTTAATATTATCCCCCATTTAGGCCTAGGTCTTCTCACGTGGCCTCTTTCTTCAAACTTTCACACGAATATCCCGCAGGCATTTCTCTTATCCCCCACACGTGCCACATACCCCGCTCCCCTCATTTTCCTCGATATCATCTAGCGAATAATATTTGGTGAGGAATAAAATTCATCAGCCTCGTCATGATGCAGTTTTGTCCTCTTTTCTATTACTTCCGCCCTCTTAGGGCCATGTAGCTTTCTCAGCACCGCATTCTCAAAAAACATTACTACAAGACTTCAAAACGAACGACATGAGTTCAAATTTTCATCCTGCAATGTCAATTTTACCTGCACCTTTAAAGAAATATTTACAACACTGTAGTCTGGTACAGTATGTCTGAATGCTTAAGGTCAATTGTAGTTTCGCCCAGTTTAACTACCAGCAGTGCCATCTGTCTCTTCGGCAGTTACCCCACTCTTCGCTACCACCCGCCTTCAGCACTCAAGTCAGTACACGACCTGTTTCTTATGACGCCATTTTAGCGGTTGTAAATTTTACGCGCCTAAGGAAGTTCTCAGACTTTCAGGGACTGTTCAAAATATGTCCTTCTGTGTCGTGACAGCTATGGAGGCACAGACAGACGTATCAGAGGAAAATATTGCCTCCATCTTCAGGGTTACAGCATTAGGTTAAAGTTGTAGCAACGGCTCAGATTAACCTTTTAAAGCCTAGCGGTAACTTTATGTACCGCCATGTTTAACAATCAACAATTCTACGTTCTGCCCACACAGTGTATTTATGTGTTTTGTGTGGATCTCAGAACAAACAAAGACTTTTGCCTTATACATCAATTTATTGGTTTTTATAACCGAAGTGGAGAGTGTTTACAGCGCGGTACGCACTGAGTCCTTATATAAAACATATTACGTTCCGTCTTTAAAGGGTTAAAATAAAAGCTCCACGTGCAGTGGTGGGCTGTCATAAACATGGTAACGTATTTTCAAGTGTTATATGATGTGGATAATTTATCGAACCGCTAACCTGCTGTCAGCCTGACAGGAAGGATTCCGCACCACAGAGTTTAGTTTGAACAGCGGGCACGTAGCACACAGGACGTTATGAGTAATGCATACAAAACTAGCAAAATAAATAAACAAACAACCAAACACACACAACATTTACATACTTTCCAACTGAATAAAACCACTAACGCAGCCCGAAATGTTTCAACCATAAAGTGGTCTTCCTCAGGAGAAACGAGCTTCTCAGTAAATTTTGTGTCATTACATAGCTTAAAATGTTTTCATATGGTAAAGTTAACATGTTTACATGATTTGTCACAAACAGTAAATCCTATACGCATTAAAAACAGGTTATATCAAAAGTAGTGGGTGGTGCAGCCTTGGTAAGCATTTGGAGGGACAGGTGTAGCACTTTAGGTGTGTTCGCAAAATTTCGAAAAGCCACTATGAGCTTCGTCATGTCTGGCCATCTGTCCGCATGGAACGACTCCACTCCTACTGGACGGATTTTTATGAAATTCGATATTTCAGTATTTTTCGAAAATATGTCGAAACAATTCGAGTTTCATTAAAACACGACAAGAATAACGGGCACTTTACATGAAGACCTATATCCATTCGTAACAGCATCTTGCTGAATTTTTTTTACAATGAGAAATATATCAGACAAAAGTTTCAGAGAAAATCAAAACACACATTCTATGTCCATTAACCTTCTTTTCGAAAGTCGTATCGTTTATGAGATAATGTGGAAAAACACGGTACAGCCGGAGAAGCCACACATGACAATATGAGGTTCCACTAGTAGTACACGGCACGACACGATGCGACAAAGATACGACACGACAAAAACCAGCGTGCATTCGCATCTACCGTCAGTTAAGAGACAGAACATGCAGTGACAGGCACAGACAGGCAAAATGGTCTGTTCTCTCAATCCCAAAGACACTGTCTTTGTCATTAGTTATCAGTGACGGACTAATGTGAATTCGAGCATGTTAAAACCATAAAATAATATTTTGTCATGTCGTGTGGTGTCCTGCCGTACTGTACAATGTGAATCGACCCTAATATGGCGCATGAGCTATGAATGCTACAGGCTACAGGCCACAGCCCTACACTCAGAACGTATAATTCTGTTTTTCGCCGGAAAAAATAATTACGCGAACGTGTCTCAATGTTACGTCGCAAGTACGTTGCCTCTCTTGCTGTAAGTGCCTTGCAATTTCCTTTCGTGCTCATGTTAAGGGATGGATGAAGGGCAGAGAAAATATTTTTCGGTAAGATAGCAATTGGAATACCTAAATTTGATGAAGGGTATTAAATTATATATCAAAGAAACAGGGTGTAAGTGTACGGACTGAGTTCAACCTACAGAGATAGGCTCAAGGGGACTGCTTTGTGAACACGGCAATGAACACCCGGCGTTAATAAGAGCAGGCAGCTGCTGAACCAACCGAGTGACTACCACATTATAAAAATGACCGTACTCCAAGAAGGGAGTTTATAGCATAATAGAAAATTATATAACCAAGAAAAATATAAGACCCATGAAACTGATACCAATTATCACTCCACTTTTATAGACGTAAGCGTTTAGAAAGTATAATTACTGGGTCGTTGAAAGCGGAGCAAAACGACGGAAAATATGTAGCCTGCATTGTACCTTCAAAGGGGATCATTCACTTAGTTACGGGGTCATGCCTTTCACAGCAGCAGTGTTCATAGTATCATTAAATCCATGCTTCAATACCATTTAGAAGTTCACAATCGCTTGATCGGTCATGAAATTCCCTGCCTTTTATGGAATCAAAAGTTTCACTACGGTCATCCTTTTCGTCATTATATTCATCATCATCACTGCAATTATTATTATTGCTGACGATACGCATGTGTAGATAGGAATTTAATATTAACCTTTTAAAGCCTAGCGGTAACTTTACATACCACCAGGTTTAACATTAAAAAATTCTACGTGGTGCCCACATTGCTTTTATATGTTTTGTACGGGTCTCAGAACAAACAGCAACTTTTGCCTTATAAAACATTAAGAGACCGGTTTTTATAACCGAAGTGGAGAGTGTTTACAGGGCGGTACGCACTGAGTCCTTATATAAAACGGATACGCTTCGTCTTTAAAGGGTTAAAATGGTCTCCAAAAAGTGGGACGGTGGACCCAGGGCGGGTTTGATCTGGCTGAAGGTAGGGAGAGGTGGCGGGCGCTTGTGAATGTGGTAATGAGCCTTCGGGTTCCATAAACTGGGGGGGGGGGGGGCGGGAATTTCTTGACTAGCTCAGCACCTGTCAGCTTCTCAGGAAGGACTCTACTCTATGGAGTTAGTTAGTCCTCTCAATGTAAGTGCGCACTTGAGGAGTGAATCATATCTTATTGGATTATGATTGCGAGTCAAGGGTAGGCTTACTGTTTTACGCCATCTGTAGGAATTATATGCCTATTCTGCAACCACAGATAACTCATAGCACTGGGACGTGCTGGTGGCAAAAACAAAAAAGGTTTTACGCATTCAAATTATAATAATATTAGTCTGCTGGTATCCGGCGACCCGGGCAGGCTAGGAACACCGATTTACATATTTACCGAGGAAACCCCGCAACCCGTGGAGGCAAGACACGCTTCATACACGCAGTTATTGTTGAAACCTCGCGACCCGAGCAAGGAAGGCGCATCCATTTACTTAATTACCTTTGAAACTTCGCGATCCATGGGGGCAAGGCACATTTCACGTAAGCAGTTACTGTGGAAACCCCGCGATGCAGGCAGACAAGGCAGACCCATTTACTTAGTTACCTTTGAAAACTCGTGACCCGTGGGGGCAAGGAACACTTCATGTACGCAGTTACTGCGGAAACCCCGCAATCCGAGCAGGAAAGGCACATACATTTACTTAGTTACACTTGAAACCTCGCGACTCGTGGGGGCAAGGCACAAGTCATGTACGCAGTTACTGTGGAAACCCCGCGATCCGGGCAGGCAAGGCACACCCATTTCCGTAGTTACCGCGGAAACCTCGCGATGTAGGCAGGCGAGGCACACTCATTTACGTAATTACCGTGGAAACCTGAAGAATGTATATGCCTGTGTATTATAATTTTGTAGTGGTGCCCGCAGTTACCGCGAAAAACCGAATAATGTGTGTGTGTGTGTGTGTATGTATGTATGTATGTATGTATGTATTTATTTATGTATTTATGTATATTATACTGTAGTATTAGCGCCCGGCGACCCTTTACGTAGTTAACGCGGAAACTTCAATTAGTCGTGTCTGTTACATACCATCCGCGCGTCCATCAAAATAAATTCTGTCTTGTCTTTTTCTGCCA
Organism: Coptotermes formosanus; assembly: GCA_013340265.1. Classification (NCBI taxonomy): domain Eukaryota; kingdom Metazoa; phylum Arthropoda; class Insecta; order Blattodea; family Rhinotermitidae; genus Coptotermes; species Coptotermes formosanus. The sequence goes on from BLKM01012991.1 coordinate 608,329, forward strand.
TCTGGTGGCGGTCCGTGAAACCCCAATGTGGGAGAATGACAGACTGACAATGCTACAGTGTATATAAGATTGGCTTACTGCTTGCAGAAGGCAAAATGTTGAAGCATTTGAAGGAAAAGCCACGCCATAAAATCCCATAACATTATTTAAGTTTTTTGTGGAGAAGAACCTCGCAACAGACGCTACGGACGCACCGCAACCTTAAGCCTTCTTGTGCAACCTGTTAAGCCTGCACATTAATAAAAACTATTGAACTGAGTTGAATTGTTGTTGTTGTTGTTGTTGTTGTTGTTGTTGTTGTTGTCCTTTTCCTAGTAATGGAGCACCAGTAGAATGAAATTGACAGGGAACGACCGAAATACTCGGGGAAAAACCTGTCCCAGGGCCACTTTGCCCATCACAAATCTCACGTGGACTGCCCCAGGATCGAACCGGGCCTCCGCGCTGGGAGGCCGGCGACTAACCGCCTGAGCCATGGCACGGCCTTAGATCATAAGTCACAGCAAAAAAACATTGTTTACGAATATTTCTTTGCTATTTTATACATTTGCGATTAACCATATGAGCCTGAAATTACGCTGAATTATATTAAAGGCTAAGTTCGTGCCGCGGAGTAAACACACCCCGACAGGGTTTTAAAAATCAATCAGTTAATGCTGTATGGGAAAACAATCGCGGTTTGTTCCGAGGTCCATACAAAACACGTAAATAAACCTGAATGATATTAGAGGCGCAGTCCCTACCGCGCAGTAAACACACCGACAGGGTTTTAAAAAATCAATCAGTTAATGCACTATGGTGAACCAATCGCGACTGTTCCGAGATCCATACAAAACACGCAAATAAACCTGAATCATATTACAGGATCAGATTGTACCGCGCAGGAAACACAGTTCTCTGTATTTACGTCTCCTGACATCTAGTGGCCGTCTAAAGAACTCCAACGTTCTCACAGTTCTTCTGCCATCTGGCGGCGGTGCATGGAAGTCAAAGCGTTACATAGCTTGTTGTTACTGAATTACAATAATAATTAAACTCTTCAGCTCATACCACGAAATCTGTTGGAGAACTGTATCTAAGTATAGACTGCATTACTACTACTTCCTTTCTTCTTCTTGGTTGTACAGACAGCTACTGGTGTTTGTGTAGGGACACCGGCGAGGGGGGTGGATTACGAGAATGTGACGTTGGTCTCAAATGTTGGGAGTAAAGAATTTAAAAACAGTTGTAGCAAGAATGTGTAAAACCTTTTTCATTATACACGTCTTGGGTTGTGTAAAGAAAACATGACACAAGACTCGGGATAACGTCATGCCTGGTTTAAATAAAACAGAGTGTTCAGAAACGTCTCTTGTAGCTGGTACTTGAATTATAAAAATAGTTTTTATCAGTCGAGAGATGCTACAGCCTTTAAATTATAAAGAAACTTAATTCCAAATTCATTCTCTGCGTCACAGATGACATAAAAATTCTGTCAGTATTCGCTAGCACCATTCGTTATCAAAACAGAAATTCATGGAAATGTACCGACACTGACCTTTATGTTTGAAACATTATTATAAAGCAAGAATTACTAAATTCCCTAACACGTAGCCCTCCTCTAAGCTGGTTGTGTGGATATTTTATTCTTTTGGAAGACCTAAGCACAGAAAATTATACTACTGTTGATCTTTAGAATGTGTCCGTCAGTCTAAGGACTGGATTCAACCGGTTCAGGAGAAGGTGCAGTAAAAGACTCTTGTTGACACAGTAACACACCTGTGGGAACTGGAAGAGTAGGGAATTTATTACGCAATTGTTCAAGTCTCAGATTCTGAAGAACTTTTCGACTTATATTTAGCCCATAGAACATAGTTTATTTTTGAGAATACAATAAAGTTTTTATACATGATAAACAGAGAAGTATATGAGTGAAAATAAGCACCGCCTATTTAGTATACCTTCACAGCATCTGTAATAAGGCAGTGAGGTCTGTCTATACAAACAGGCTCCTCACTTCCTGATTACCCTTTCATCACAGTGTCTGTAAGTCCTACACAAGAAAATTTCCTTGTTTGTCTATGGAAATGACTCATTGAATTAATGCAGAAACATTTCAACATGAATTATTATACATTTTATTGAAGCAATGCCAGCAACCTCAAATAACAGAGGCTTTTGTATGTTCTTACAATATTTTGAAGGCGTGCAAAGCTCCGGTGAAATTCAGGAAGCTCTTGCTGGTTTCAAAAGTTACGGCTTAGACAGATTTCTCAAGAAATTACCGTATTGACACTACAAAGAGGTTCATGACTTATCCTCCTTACAAAATATTATTCTGGTCATGAAATAAAAGGGATGGGGTTTGTGGCATGTATGGAGGAGAAGAAAAATGCATGCACAATTTAGGTGAGGGAGCCTGAAAGAAACAGACAGTTTGGAAAACGTAGGCGTCGATGGGAGTATAACATTATAATCGATATTAAATAAATAGTATGGCAGTGCGCGGACTGGTATACTCTTAACTCAGGATATGGGCAAGTGGCGAGTTGTTGTTAACACGGACATGAATATTCGGGTTTCATAAAATATGCGGAAATGTTTGACTAGGCTAAGAATTATGATCTTCTCAGGAAGGACTCTGTTTCATATTGTTAGTTAGTTATTACTGTCACGAGAAGGCTGGACGTGCTATTACAGCTGACCGAGACGTTGCAGAAATAAATATCTTACACGTGTCGACCAATGCACAAGGGAATATTCGAGTGATGAAATGTTACAACTGTGCAATACAAAACCACAACTCTGCATCTAACTTCTCAGTGTATTTACAAAATGAACGAAGAAAATCTGTCTCAAGGGTGCAGAAACATTATGAACGAAAACCTTACTTTATTAATCACGAAAATAGGAGAAGTTGGTGGCTGCGTTTGTGGCTTAGACGGTGTGATCAGCGTGGACTTATTTGCTATAGGCTCTACAGTCAGCATGCTACGGGCTGAACGGTCCACTGTTCGAACTCCGGTCATAGCAAGAGATTTTCTCTTCTCCAAAACGTCCCGATCGGCCCTGGACTCCACCCAGCTTCCGGTATAATGGATACCGAATCTCTTTCCAGAGGGTAAAGCTGGCCGGGGCGTACCTTTAACCAACCACCCTCATCTAGAGCCGAGGTTAAGTATTAGCAGGGCCACAGTTTACGCCCTCTGTTCCTCTTATGGCCAGTTATAGGGTGATCTTTACCTTTACCTTACCTTCTACACTCGGCATACAATACAGAGTGTGCACTCGAGGGGGGGGATCTTCTTCCTAACATTTTGTCCCTTTCTGAACGGAAACAGTTCCCAATTCTAAAACAACTTCAGTCCATATAAAACCAGCAATTCAATTTTTTCGAAATTATAGGATGTGTTAACACCTGAAATTTGAAAACATATGTCACAGTGCTATGCCACCATTAGGACGTACATAGACACAATTTTGCCCGTTGTTTTGTATCAATGTGAACCGTAATCTCCTGCTTCGAAAGAAGGGCATACACTATGAACAGGTCAGAAATACTTGCAAGAACCAGTTTTCGAAACAAAGAACTATAATTAAGCGAATGTTTTAGGATAATGTATTGTATAAAGACGGACTTACATGGTTCACATTTTGTTGAGTTACCAAAATGGAGAACGTCCAGTGGGTTGGCCAAGTGACTAAAATGGGAGAAGACAGGGATTGCATACAGAAATTTGGTGGAAAAAATCTAATGGAAGCATACTTGGAAGGCCTAGAGAGATGAAAAGATAACAGTCAGATTGTGAGAGAGGTTGTGACAGTAGGAGATTGACAGAACACATTAGAGACTATGCCCAAAGGCATGCTGTGGAATCAGCGCTGTTGAGCCTGCAGCTGCTCTGACAACAGTGTGATTTCCTTGGCGAAGTCCATTACGTTGATGTTTAGTAAAGCTGTGTCGTGTAAGTAACAGTACGTTTTGCTTTCAGGTCCAGCTTGGAGCAAATCCTGACTTATCCTGCGCTCTGATACACTAACAAGGGATATCAGGTAAGGCTGCACACTGTAACTTGGAAATATATTTCAAATCAGAATAACCCAGTCTATCCTGGAAGTGTTCGTCGCAAACTTTCATCATTTGGATAATTTGTTTCATATGTGTGTGTGTGTGTGTGTGTGTTCGTGTGTTAGTAAACAAAACAGCACTTCCTTATCTCCTACATGAATGTAATATTTTGTCACAGTTCAACCGAATATATGTAGCATTTAAACTGATATGACTGTGTCTGATTGATTTTAAAGGATGTTACGAAATTAGATATTGCGTACTTTAAGGTACTATCCCAACATTTACCTGCAGGTAGAGAAAATACTGTTAAAACTGAGTCAGAATATAATTCCGGGCCATCTCAAGTATAAAAAGAATTTCAGACCTCCACATCGCGACGTCTTATATTACGATTTGTCAAGTCTTCTTACTCATTCAAATCAATACTATCGTCTGCCAAATTCTTTCGCTGGCACCTAGCCCACTTTGGCTTAAGGCAAATAAGAGTAACAGATCACTTGCAACCATATAAGTGAAACTAATTCATGTGATAGTTTCTAGCTTACCGCAGTGGTTCGGATAATGTGTCGGTTCGTCTGGAATATGACATTGCGTCAATGGGTACTGGGTTCCCTGCGTCGCGGGACAACGCAGTGGTCTCATTGTCATTCTTCTTGGACATTTTAACCCTTGAAGATGAGACCATTACGTTGTTTCAAAATATCAGTAACCCAATACTCAATGATGAAGCATCATATCCTAGAAGAAATAGCTAATACAGGTGCTCTGCAAAAGTTCAACTGAGCGAAGGTTAGGCGTGGTTCGTAAATACACAAAAGACTAAACATTGATTAAGTACAGTACTAGTTTTACCTGTGCGAATAATTCGCATGTAGAAACACTAAAATATTAAAAAAAAATTACAGCATTTTCATGTTAATAAAATATACGACTTTTGACAAATACTTGATGATGTGTGGTATGATTTCTTTCGGAGATCAAAGGATCATAAGCAACGCGTAAATAAGAAACAAAACGCTGAAATCGACAGTCCTGCCTCGAACGGAGATCAAGAGGAATATATGAAATACATTTGCTTCCCTTGGCCTCCGTTTGAGGAAGCAATGTCAACTCTTAACCTCTTTCGCTTTGTCAAAAATAAGTTTTTGAATAAGAGTTAATAAGAGAAAGGAGATTTCCAGTAATTCGGAATCACAAGCTTTCTATAAAAGGTCAATCTTGAATAGATCCATTCGGCAGTTCAGCAGACCATGATGTTGCCAATACAATCCACCGTACCGATATATGCTATACTGAGAGTTGATAGCACCCTGTAGCAGCTACTTGGCAACCCATTGTAATACCTGCGCCACAGTTATGCAAACTAAACTATCTACACTTGAAACAGGGATTACCTAAATTTAAAATTTCAACCTTAACATTACCGCAATATTTCAGTTTGGCTATTACCGTACACAGTTTCAATCTCAATTATTTTTTACCACTTGTGAAGCAAAGTATGGACGATGTAAGCTGTCAAGATAAAGACCTCCCTTATAGTGTGGAACGGAAAGGAATTTGGAACTCGTCATTGCATGAAGCTATAAAGAGAGCCCTGAAACATCCCACGTTTTATGTCAGTGCAGTGAGTCGAGTTTCTACAGGACCGTAGGTGGATCAAGGGCAGTAACTGCATCCAGGCTCGTAAAACCGCTTATAAAAGCAATCTACCAACTTCAACATTGTTGTTGAGTTTTACAAGCCTAAATATATTACACACTGAAAAAGGTGAACTTTCCATCAGTACTCTACATAAAAGCCCTTTCATTCATATTTGCTGCGAAGCTTAACTGTGCGAACACTAAACAAATTCACAACCTATAAGCCTACTGTTGAATTTTCAATGAGAATTTTGCTGGTTAAAAGACATAGCAAAACAGAGCCAACTTATGCACAATATTATTGATCATTTATTTATCTTTTCTGTTCATGAACATGAACAGAAAAGATAAATATATAAAGAATAATATTGTGCATAAGTTGGCTCTGTTTTGCTATACTGATCATATGCACGGAAATGAATAACATAAAACAATTCAAAAATAGTACCCTGCAGATGCAAGGAAAAAATGCACTGGTACAGCGTTGCTATTATAATTAAATTACTATTTTGAAGAACTGTGTTTGATTGGAAAAGTGGGATTATCAGATCAGTGTTTCCCTCTTCCAGCGTTTTTAACAAATAGACCGATTTTTACAAAATTTGATATGAACCACATGTCACTGGAGGCGATCCTAAGCCCTTACATTCTGACAAATCGTTATCGTCACTAACAGTATGGCGGACGTACAAACACGTAAGGTGAGAGCGACACTAGTCACATGTAATCTAGCATGCTTCAATGATGCAAGGTAACAGTGCCTGAACACTGTCTTTAGCTGTCAGTTTTGTAGCGATAACCAATTAAAAACTGGAGCTAGCTGCTTAAAGTTTCGTAAAGAATAGATCGAAACAATACCTACATACACACGCGCACACACGCCCACATATATACATATATATCGTTGCTTGTAAGTCAACAGCAAAAAGCACGGCGACAGTGGGCCTATTAGAGATAATGTTCGACAATTAAGGCATGGATAAGTGATACACAGTGTTCAATGCAAGCCTGGGGTTCGATAGGTGACTTTCATGTCTTACGCAATTCTTTCATAATTAAATTATGAAAATAAAATTTCGATAAATTTTAATTGCATGCTTTCTTTATTTTTAATCTCCGTTTCTGTATGTAATCGACGCTATGTTTCTTTTTTCAGCGTAAATCACAAATAATACAAATTTATTTTCAGTGTATATATGTAAATGTTTTATTTTATAAAAGTTTACGTTTTAGGAAGCATTACTCCATTTTTGCACCCAGGAAGTATATTTTATTGAACAGGGTTTCCTCAAAAGTGAGATTTAGTCACAAGGTTTCCACACGCATTAAGAATTCGAAGACTATTGACATAGACAAAGTAAGTATTTGAGAAGCAAGTCCTTCTCTAAAGAAAATAGTGAAGATTATGCTGACGATGATTTTCTTAATGATGATCATGGTAATGAAAACTGTAACAATATGCTGCAAGCAAGAAGAATTTTGAGTAAATTAGATTTTAATATCATGATCATCTGCGTACGAGTCTAACACCACAGCCCAAGACACATATTGCATTTTATTGTTGTCTAAATAAATATGGTCGAACTCGCTTATGACATTATGAAACGGTCTGAATATTTTGTGGCATTATAAACAAGTGTTGTTATAACCGAGTAGTATAATGTTTATGGTTAACGGTGACGAATTAATTGGTACCACAGAATATCTGACACTATAGACGAGGTGTCATACAAACCGATGTCGATATAAACGGGTTCGACTGTATATCTAACCTAAATATTGCATTAACAACAGAAGGTTTTTAGCACTAGAAGCCTCAGCGGGTGCTGTACGTAACTTCTGTTATTACACAAATTCATTGCAACATTTAAGCATGAAATAAAAATTACATTTTACGTTCAACTAAAGATCCACCCCACGCCTCATGTAAACATTACTAAGGGACAGCTGGAGTCAGTACGGTGGCCACTCGCTGTACGATTAGGGTTCGATTCCTAGCAGGGTCACAAACATTAGGTCACCACCCACTTAACCTCCTATCCAAAGAATACCGCAGACTCTTTACCCGGCAATACAGTGCCAGGAACTTGAATGTGGCCCCATTGCACTTATGTGGTCTCGAGTCTGCGAATACTAAAAGCTGTACTTCCACACCCTCATCTTTCTTAACCTTTTAAAGCCTAGCGGTAACTTTACATACCACCAGGTTTAACATTAAAAAATTCTACGTGGTGCCCACATTGCTTTTATGTGTTTTGTACGGATCTCAGAACAAACAGCAACTTTTGCCTTATAAAACATTAAGAGACTGGTTTTTATAACCGAAGTGGAGAGTGTTTACAGCGCGGTACGCACTGAGTCCTTATATAAAACAGATACGCTTCGTCTTTAAAGGGTTAATGGCGTGCTGTTTAATTGCAGGTTAAGTATTATTATCATCATTATTATTATTATGATCATCATCATTATCATCATCACCCACTTTCCTCACTTCACAGCAATTTAGCTGGTTCTCAGAAGAGCACTGGTCTCACTGACCAAGCACTTCTTATTCACTGTTCTGCCAAAAACTGTCTAACTTCACGACATGCATTATGTATTGCTGTTTTCTGCATTAAAATACATAGAGCAGGGCGGATACTAAGCAGTTGTAAACTTTCCTGTAATCTGTTGGAATAATGCCCGTTGTGGACAGTACTAAAGGTATTAAGTGCGCCGTTTTCAGTTGGCGTATTTTTATAAGCTGTTCCTTCAAGTCTGTATTCTTCTGGACCTCCTCGGTGACGGCACTGTGAAAGTTGCGGCATTTGGAAACTGCTACATCTATTAAGTGTGCGCCTTTGATGGTTGTTATTATAATCATTATCACCATCACCATCAGCATCATCATCATCATCATCATCATCATCACCACCACCACCATCTCCTTTATGCAGTGTATTCACACTTATATACCTGAAACAAGCCATGTTTCTAGGGTATACAGTGTCGCAGCTATTCCGCGCTTACTGTTAATGGTGCATGTAGCGCTGTCTTCAATATTAAATTCTTTTCTGCTTCTACACTAGCACTTCCCGCAGTGTGTGTGCTGTGCCCAATATAGCTGTTTTCTGTAGTTCCTTAATATCGTGCTTTCCTGGTATGCTGCTCAGGTACTTTCTAAGGGATTTTGAAATGGTTCCAGTTGTTCTTATTATAACTGGTGTCACCTTTGTTTTCACATTCCACACGCGCTGTATTTCTGTTATAAGGTCTTTATATTTTAGAATCTTCTCGGCTTCTTTCTTTATCACATTTCTGTCTCCCGGGATTGCTACATCAATTAGTATATATGTTCCTTTTTCATTATCCCGGATTATGATGTCCGGTTTATTGTTGGGGATGGTTCTGTGGGTTTGCACCTGTTGATTCCACAATATGGGTACCTTGCCCAATGGACTTGTTTCTACTGATTTCGGTACATATTCATACCAGAGTTCACTGTCTAATTTTACCCCCAGTTCCTTACATATGTTGAAGTGCAGTTGAGCACACACTCTGTCATGTCGCTTGATGTATTGCTCTTTTGCCAATACTGGGCATGCTGACATTATTATTACTACTACTACTACTACTACTACTACTACTATTGACAGCCTCGCCATCACCAACACCAACATAATCATCTTTGAATTTAACAATTCTAATAATATTCACGATATTTTTGTCTGATATGTGTTCTTATCATCTCTTCCTTGGCCTGCATTTTTCTCTTTCAGGGTTGTTACTTTTTCTGTTTTTCTTATATTCCTGTGAGATCTGTGTAATTGGTCTTATGGCTGTTGTTCCAGCATATTAAGAGTATAGAATTGATTATTATTATTATTATTACTATTATTATTATCTTCATCTACTTTATGGAGGATATTCACACTTATACACCTGAAACAAACCAAGTTTCCACGGTATACAGTATCGCAGCTATTCTGCGCGTACTGTTAATGGTCCAACTAACACTTACTTTGTCACTGTTTTGTTTCTTGTGTAATTGTGTCACATTTGTGTATTTATGTATTCGTGCGGGCTTTTAATTTGCTCCGCGCTCTGGAGTCTGCACTTTAAGAAACCGTATTATTATTATTATTATTATTATTATTATTATTATTAACCGTAATAACCCTAAATACAGTTTCGACTAACAGCTGTAGAACTAGATTAGAATATCTACACATTTACATATTACATACCTAAATTTCCTTTACTACTTTTCTGTAACAGCCGAAACACATTTGAAACCTCTGTGTACTCCGAACCGAGATACCGTACAGAACTAACAGCTGAGGGGGTGGGATCCTAGACATGTTACAACAAGCAGCCAGACCCTTCCTCAGTCGTCACAGACACTTTATTTCGATGGGCTGCCTTCAGACACCATGAAAGGTGTTTGGAAATCGACAGACACGGGAGGATGAAATGAACTGAGAACCGGCTGGTTTATGCTCCAGGGAATAGGGAGAAATTTAATGTAACAGCACTACAATACGAAGTGCAACGTATTAAACGAAAACTAACAACTTCTGGACAGCCATGTCTGCGTGGCCTTCCTCTAAATGTTCAATCTCCCGTGAATATAATAAATAAATTCTTGGGCACACGATAGAGAAAAAAAAAGCATCCTAAAATTATAAACTCAAATACCTAGTTGTAGACATGAAGCTGCAATGTTGTTAATAAAAATATTTGCAGTTTTAGTGCTAGTGATTCAGTTGAATCAATTTCCTTCTCGCTTGCATATAAAACACGTAGCGCTCTTTATTAATGAAGCTATATTTAAATAAGTTCTCAACATGACAGCTTAAGTGACTATCCTTTTTCATCCTGTACAAAATTCACACGAAAGGCAATTTGTATCACAGACATGTAGTCTTATCACTTATGACAGAGACAAGAAGTACCTGCAAAATTTTAGTTGGAAACCCTGAACCTTTAAATACGTTACCGTAGACAAGAAATATTAAAATGAGCCCAAAGAAGGAGAACGCGCGCGCGCGCGCGTGTGTATGTTGAATACACTCACATTATTCAGAGTAAAGCCCAGATGATTTAGATAAACAGGTGGAGGGAAATTCGTTGGCCAGCTAAAGGTCTACTGACTGCTAAGGAAAGATTCTGCTCCAAGATGTTATGAAATTGATTATTATAGGAATACTACGTTGCACATTATTCATTGTCTGCAATATATTAGATATAAGCTTACACGACGTTTCGGGAATTGGATTCGCTTCAAGCTGTCATAGTGACAAGATTTATTACCCTTTAATCTCAAAACATAGACGTCATCCGTCAGAATAATGGCAACCAATCACTTCACGACGGAAACAGAGCCAAGTGCATATTAAACATACTTCAGACAATGGACATTATCCAACATGCTGTTCACAGAATGTTTCCACAGTCCCATATCTTTAAAGCATCCGTATTTATCGCAATTATGTACATAGTTAATTTTTAAAAAATGAAAATATGACTAAGAGCAACCCTATTGCAGTGAAGCGTGCAGTATCAGGCCAAGTTTCAGTAGCACTGACTACTGGTTTAGAATATGGAACACTTCTTATAAAAATTAAATGGTACGAAATTTGAAACTGGTACGTTTAAATTCTTCTTTCTTCTTTCTTTCTCAGTCCTTCCCTCTTCTACCTACTTGTTCACAGTAGGTGTCGAGGGCTTTTTTAATTTCATTTGATCACACACAGACACACACCACAGTCGATAGGACTCCTCTGGACGAGGAATCGGCCCATCGCAGAGACCTCTACCTGACAACACAAACACTGTACAATATAAACATCCATACCCCCGGTGGGATTCGAACCCACGATCCCAACAACCACTCGGCCGCAGACCTGTGCCTTAGACCGCGCGGCCACTGGGATCGGCTACGTTTAAATTAATTAAAGAAACTGAATCTTTAAACCCGTTAGTCATATGTGACATAAGCTTCACTGTGTCAAGTGTGGATATATCCAGCATTAAGTCACTGTTTCTTGTCTGTCTAATGATAAAAATTCCCACTCAGAGTTACTTACATACCGCTCATATGGTACATCTGATAACAAGACTTTGTATGCATGTAATCGCTACGCTGATTCGCTGGAATAAACCTCACGAACGAAATTGCGTATTTAAAACAGGAAAGACAAGGGAGAAATGAAAATAAATGGTTTCTCTTTTTCTATGGCACTAATCGCAGAATTATAAAATTGTAGGTACATTTACAACCCGTGACAGACCTGTGCAGTCCGCTGCATTTCTGCATCACTGACAAAAGTGTGTAAGTCGGAGTGCCTTCTTTTCACATTGCCGTGATAAAGGCAAATCTTTTGCATGTTTCTATCGTACACATTTCAATTCCTCTCCAGGGAGACAGGAGAGAGTCTTTGTTGGGGGAAATACGACAGAATCTCAGATATCAGATTTCCCGCTTTGAAGTTACATGAAGCAGAATCTCTTCCGGAAGACGTGATTTCATATATCCTGAAGCCACATTGGAGTCCAGAATAAGAAGGCACTATTTAGAAGCCGTGGTCTATATAGTACTGTATGTCTCCTTTCAGGCTGATAAACTCTCAGTTCAATACTGCTCGCGTTTTATTGAGCAGTATGTTTCAGTGCCGTAACTCATACGCCACTTCTGCAACCTGACTTCAACCACCTGAAAACAGACTGCGACTTACAAGAGCCCTGCGTCATATTGTCTGTCGTTCTTCCTATTATCCAGACCTCTTGCATCACTTCTCTAAACACGTTACCACCTCCATCTATAATCATCTATTCAGATACTTCATATCCTCCTTGACTTGAACACATTTGTGACATGCTGTAGGAAGCAGAGATCGTTAAAATTTTCAGTATATGACTTTTTCTTTTCTCCAGTAACTTCTTGTCCTTTAAGTTAAAATATTTTCCTCATTGCTTCTTGTGCTCAAACGCACTTTAAATACGACCTCTTTCTCTTTATTGTATTTATTATCACTGAATACATTTAATTCTTAACAACACAAGCAAAGTACTTAGTGTAACATTGTGGGGCGTTTGCGTAACCACTGTTGAATTAAAAAAATAGGTACTAAATATTATGAGCTTGTGTATGCGTATTCTCACATTAATTATCCGGCATTCACATCGCATGTGCTGCATTGGATTGTCGTCTGTGGCCTGTCCGGCTGTACGGTATTTTTCCACACTAGGGCCTGTCTCATAAACGGCACGATTTTCGGGGAAAAAAAAATTATTGGACATAATTTTTTCTATTTTCTCTCCAACTTTCGTCTGAAATATTTGTCATTTTAAGAATCATTCAGCAAGATATAATAATTGGACACAGGTGTTCATGTAAAGTACCGGCAATTCTTGTCAAATTTTAATAAACTTGAATTTTCTCGACAGAGTTTCGAAAAACCTCAAATATAAAGTTTAATTAAATCCGCCCAGCGGGAGGCGAGTCGTTCTACGGGGACGGACGGACAGACGGACATGACGAATCTAATAGCCGCTTTTCCCAATTTTGCGAACGCGCCTAAAAACTCTTCCATTTGCTAAAATGTGTTATCTGTCACGCAGCAACAGAAATACGGTTACACAGATTATTTCTATAGCCACTTCTATCCTGTTATAACTCAGAATTAGTTAATAAATTGACGCAGTAATGTCTCCTTCGCCGCATATTCCTTCTGGGAAAACCAGTATTAAAATTAAGAGGCGTAGGATTCATTGGAGGTATGGTAACTGACAGAAAAATAAATAAATATTCGAGAATTACGTCTCATTGCCACTTTGTTCACAACGAAACATACATGGGCTGATTGGGGACCAAATCCGGACCTCTGCGGTGAGAGGCCGGCGAATAACCGCCTCAGCCATGGCAAGGGCCTTGGAAGACTAAACTGAATCTACATTATATAAAAATACTGTTTGCACCTCACAGAACACAGTCCGCTCCCCTTAGAAAACGGAATCGTTGAACATCTTGTACGGAAATAATCGCCGCTTCTTGTAAAAATCACATGCAACACATAAATAGTTATACAAAACGTGAGGTTTTAGTGTTCAACCCCGCCTTACGTATGCACGTAGCAACCCCTAGGCATAAAGAATCGATTCGTTCAGACAGGAGATATAGGTCGTTTACCAGGGCCGTGGCATGGCTCAGGCGGTTGGCAGCCGGCCTCCCACCGCGGAGGCCCGGGTTCGATCCCGGGTCAGTCCATGTAGGATTTGTGGTGGACAAAGTGGCACTGGAACAGGTTTCTTCCTGAGTACTTCGGTTTTCCCCGGTTAATTTCATTCCACTGGTGCTCCATTACTAGGAAAAGGACAAAAAATAATAATCATCATCTTCATCTTCATCACGATGTTGCACAAGAAGCCTCAAGGCTGCGGTGTGTCCGTAACGTCTGCTGCGGGGCCCTTCACCACTAAAAAGAAAAAAAGTCTTTTACCATCACATCCGTGTCATCATACTCATGATATACGAAGCACTTGTTCTCGGCTTTGGATCGCGCGTTGGCGTCTGTTTCTTCGTTCCATAAGGATGCGACATCACTAACGCATTCAGAAATTTTGTTTGCTAAATTATTCATGGAGACCGAATCCTAGGCTGAATACTAGACTTTGTAAAGGCGTCTTTGTTTTGACGCTGTCTTTCTTCTGTCCTACGCAAGCACATCTTTCGTAGGTTGCTGTATCTGTGATTAGGGTATCGGTAATACAAAACAAGTCAAATGATCATTGCTTAACCAAAAAAATAAATAAATTCTGAGCAACTTCCACGACTCTAATAATTAAACGAAAGGACACGCCATAGAACTTTAGTAACTTCTGTAATTAATGGAAACACTACAATACTAATTGAATTATTTCTTTAGACAACTTCTTATGGTGCATTCTTAAACATCCGGAATGCTGTGACATTACCGTCCCACTGCGCGAGGAAATAAGTAAGCATTTTCATGCCCGGCGATCACCCTACCAACGCGGTCTAAGGCGAGTACTCTCCGGTGTTCGAACAATGGAGACGTATTCGAATCCCAGCTTAGTCACCGATTTTTGTTTGTGTACATGCGTTGTGTCTATGTCTGTCCTGTCTCATGTAGTTAAGGGCGGTTACAACGGACAGAGTCCCTGTCGTTGGAAACCTATCGTATTTACGTAAGTAACATCTATATACCCAAATAAGGGGAATTATTATGCAGTACTGACCTGAAACACAGCGACATCTGCTCGGACAAGTACTCCTAAAGACTACAGCTAAAGGAATTAACTTTCCTTTCAGTAGGGTTCCATTAACTTAGCTAAATACACAGATCTGATGACGCCAAGAATGTCGTGTACTGTCGGCGCCTCTCCCCACGTCAAAATATTAAATACAAATCCCTTTTTCAAGCCCTAGTTGTGTTCCTGAAAAAGTGGCCGTAAATAAAACGGCGTAAATGAAAAAGGACGTTCTCATTAGATATAACAGAATAGGCAGCGGTTAGAGTAATAGAGCGCAGCCACCCAAAGGGCGTTAAACCGAAAATTAAAGTGCGTAAATTAAGAACTGGTATCTATTGACAAGCGGCGTTAAAGCAAAAAGGCGTAGAACAAGTGGAACTTAAAACAAGGGCTACGTGTAAAGTGTTTAGCTCACAAAATGTGAAATGCTGTACTTAGCATTATGATAATGTCAGAAATTCTAACATTTCACGTTTAGCAGTTACCATATGTACCAAATGGTATATCATTAAAAAGATCAGGTTCTACCGACAGAGTTCAGCTATTCATACCTGCCTGCTGTAGAGCGGATATTTCCCAGCATAGCATTGACTAACCGCTTTAATGAAAGCATAAAAAAGGCCGCCCTATCTGTACGCGACGGCCGTCCGACAGTGAGTGTATCTCCGTCTGCGACACAACGCCATCAGCTCGACCAAGCGCGAGCTTCATGAAAATCAGATGGGTGACTGTTATAGTTTACTTAAGAAAAAAATAAATTTCAGACCCTAATTTCCATATTTCTTGGGTGAAAGTCGGTACGGAAGACAATAAAATATTCTCGGGCTAGCAACAGCGTCACGTGGTTGCTATCCTCAGAATATTATATTGAGGTTAGTCGCCGTGAAAGCCTTAAATTACACATGGGTACGGAAGATCTGCACCTAATTCCGTTAATTGTGGGTTGTGTAAAAGTCCTGCAGAGAAAGCCACACTTTGCTTAGGCAGCGCAAATGAATTTCGGTTCGCACTTTAAACATTTCGCACCAAGTTTGGGTGAAATCCAGTACGTGAGATTTGCACGTAAACCCATTGAGCATTTGTGAGTTTTGTGGAAATTTGCATAAGGAAGAACGCGCCTTTGTGACGGGTGTAAATGAAATTACACTGACGCCAGAATTGTGAAACCCTATAATATTCTGACAGGAGAGAACGCCGTGGTAAATTCTGTGTACATCAAGCCCTTATTTTACGCCCTACCTGTGTTCCTGTAAAACTGGGCGTAAATCAGAAGTGATACTCCCATTCTAAATAATGGAATAGGTAGACGTTAGCGTAATAGAGCGTAGCCAGCCAAATGGCGTTAAACCGAAAATTGGACAGCGTTAATTAAGAAGTGATGTCTATTACCAAGCGGCGTTAAAGAAAAAAGACGTAAAACAAGTGGGGCGTTAAACAAGGGCTACGTGTAACGCGTGGTGAAGTACACAACTTGTGAACTTTTTACAAAGGAAGGTGTGTTTACTAGGTGGTAAAAACTAAACCTTGAGTGTAGTTCCGCTTAATCTTAGCCTTTAAAGGGAACAAATGCGATAGAAGCATACAGCAGAGTCTCTCAAAAACTGCTAGTCACTCAGCTGGTAGGGAAATTTCCCGTCCTTTAACAGTGCCGACGATTCGTTTTCGTGCTCCCAAGCCCTCGTCAGTGGACGATATAGACAGGAGTAGAGGGAGTGACAGAAAATATGATTTAATTACTGACGCTGTTAGGTGCAGTTTCACACCTTCTACGAAGGTACGCTGTGTCGTTTGCGAAATAGTTTGAGATGTTTCGAGCAATCACAGTGCCTTCCCTTTCAAACATACAGCAACACCGCTATGAAAATCTAAAACCTTAAAGGTGTAAGTAGCAAAACGTACATACCATCGGTCACATACGAATAAAATATAACTATGAAGCGTTGGCGGAATTACATTAACAGATGTAGAAATAAGTGCTCGAAGAAAAAGCAGTTCCAGTGCCACCTTTCCACCTTAAATCCAACATTGACTGGCCTGGAATTTGGCCGGCGACTTAACGCCTGAGCCGTCGGACGGCCAGACCATATGAAGTCAGTTCAATACAATCCACTTATTCACAGCTTATTTCCTGAATGTTTCTTTCTTCTTGTCTTCTCAATCTACCCCTCGGTCTCCCACGTGGCCTCTTTTCTTTAGAAAAGCCGAAGTAAATGTTGTCATTCTGCTGAATTAAGCATCACTCAGTGGCAATATATATGACAGTTGAGACACATCCACACACGTTCTTTTCTAGACGGCCGTCAATTCTCAGCTTCAGGCGCTGACCTCAAATTAATCCGTTTCACATACCAATAATACATGCTACATGTGCCGCTCATCCCACCCTCATTGATTTGACAACCTTCATCATTTGCGTGCAGAGTACACATTATGACGCTTCTTATTATGTACTTTTCTACATCCTGCTCACACATCCTCTCCGTTACGTAGAGATATTCTCCTTAGAACTTTGTTCTTTCCGTGGGGTAATGAGACGAAGTTTCTCCTTATATGTCGAGGAAGCAAAGTTATATTTTAGTTTTACCATTTAGGTTTAGAGACCGGAAATGAAGAGAAAGCACGCGGTGTGACATTCCCACATTTAATCTGCTCTCAAATTAATCGAGAATATGTTTTTATTATTACGTATTACCAACTACTGAACAATAATTCTATATACTCCTACATGTTTCGGCTAACCATCTTAGCCATCATCAGGGAGTCACTTTTCACAGACGTGCGCAGCGTACACTTTGTCACTGAATGGTAATATGTATACAATTACTAATGTAATTAACCTTTTAAAGCCTAGTGGTAACTTTACGTACCACCAGGTTTAACATTAAAAAATTCTACGTGGTGCCCACTTTGCGTTTATGTATTTTGTACGGATCTCAGAACAAACAGCAACTTTTGCCTTATAAAACATTAAGAGACTGGTTTTTATAACAGACGTGGAGAGTGTTTACAGCGCGGTACGCACTGAATCCTTATATAAAACAGACAAGCTTCGTCTTTTAAAGGTTTAATTTAATTAATAATATAATAATTTTTGTTATTCTGGTGTTTTAATTTTTCCCCCTTTTCTAAGTATGTTCTTTCATTATCAGCCATAATGTTACTATTTTATAGAGAATTCCAGTAAGAAGAAATGAATAAACTGCTACAATAAAGTGACATATCCTTTCTGAAAGCGTGACGTCCCATTTCGAGCTAAAAGTTCTAGCGACTTTCTATAGCGTTTGTTCTGCACATAATTTAGATACTTTGGCTTCGAAGTTGTTAGATTTTACAGTGCCTTACTATGCCTTTGGTACTGCACATAATTTAGATATTCTGGGTTGCGAAACTGCGGCACACATGTTCCCACAGCCGCTTTCGCCATCTTCAATGTTGAAGATGTTGATGTGGAACTTTAAACAAAGACACCGTAAATATGTGAGAGATACAATAAACAACGCCAACACTATGTGTAGTTAAATACATTAAAAGTTCAAGACATAAAATTTAAATATCATTACGTGGTCCAACATATTTCGACGGGCTGCCAGTCGAAATATTTGGACTACGTAATTATTTTTAAATTTTACGTCTTGAAATTTTAATGTATTTAACTATACATAGTGTTGGTGTTGGTTATTATATCTCTTACTGAGTTACCAATATAAAATATTAAAACATTAAAGCCGTAAATATGTGTTGAAGGAGAGCAGCTGCCAATGAAAGTTCCACGCTGCATGTACCTTGTCTATTTATGGCCCAAATATTTAGCACACCCTGTATCTTTATTTCATTAGAAAAAACCGTCTGAGTTCAGTCACCATTGTGTTAAGTCTATCAGAGACAGAAGCCCACAGGGGAGGACTGCGACAATAGAGCGGTGTACAGTCCTCACAGCGAGTACAGTTTCAATTCCATCCTTTCATGTAACGACGCAAGGTATTCGACGATTGGAATCCCTATGTATTCTTATCAGTTTAAATCTCCATGAGTATTATACAAGCTTCAACTCCTGACTCAAATAATTACTTATTTCTATATTCAAACCCGCACTGCAAAACCCACCCTCATTATATGTTTTCTGTTTTTCTTTACTTCTTCCTTCTGTTCCATGTTCCCTTCTGTCTACCTTCTCCATTCTTCTTCCGTTCCAACTTTTTCCTTCTCCTTTCCCCCTTTTAGTACACGCAGAATCTCTTGCACAGTTCGACTGACAGTTACGGGGCTTCCATTCCATTCAATCTGAGACATAAGAAGGTCAGTGCGTTGCACATAATACACACATTAACAAGTTCATTGAAACGAGATAAGCAAGAAAACTTTACCTTCCCTTTCGAAACAGACTACCCCGGAGTGATGCTTTTCATCGTTTTCACTAAATAACTCCATGCAGTAGAGGCCTTCTTGAGAAGCTAACAGTTTCTCAGCTAGTCAAGAAATTCCCCGCATTTTATGGAACCCGGAGGTTCACTACCGCATTCACAAGAGCCCGCCACCTGCCACTATCCTGAGCCAGCTCAATCCAGTCCATGCCTCCATCCCGTTTCTTGAAGATCCATTTTAATATTATCCTCCCATCTACGCCTGGGTCTCCCAAGTGGTCGCCTTCCCTCAGCTCTTCGCACCAAAATCCTATATGCACCTCTCTTTTCCCCCATACGTGCTACATTCCCCGCCCATCTCGTTCTTCTCGAAGCAAATAGTCTGTTCGAGCTTTAACGTATCTGCCGCTAAATAAAATTAAAATTAGGAAATCCGTTGTTTAGCCTCTAAGACAGTGCAGAAATTTGAAACCCAGAATGTAAAGGAGACTGGTATGCAGATTTGAGGTAAACCTGTATATTAACCCTTTAAAGACGAAGCTTATCCGTTTTATATAAGGACTCAGTGCGTACCGCGCTGTAAACACTCTCCACTTAGGGTATAAAAACCAATCTCTTAATATTTTATAAGGCAAGAGTTGCTGTTTGTTCTGAGATCCGTACAAAACACATAAACGCAATGTGGGCACCACGTAGAATTTTTGGATGTTAAACCTGGTCGTATGTAAAGTTACCGCTAGGCTTTAAAGGTTAAGTAAAGACGGGTGGTCGAGGGTACTAGAAAAGTAATGTTAAGCTTCATATAAAAATATCACTGAGGTTCTATAAAAAAGTACCAATTGTATGTCTTTTATACTTTGTACCACCATCACCTGATGACGACTTTCTAGGCCGAAACATGTAGCCAGCCATTGTGAAAACATTGATTTGTAACAAAAGTAGTTGTGTTTGACAGAATTGTCTTCTCATAATAAAAATTGTAACTGTAGTCCTCAAACAACACAATAAAGTGAGGCGATTAAGAGGACTCTTTAGCAAAACATAAAACAGACCTACTCTCATTTAAATAGATTTCACAACTGCCCTAAAGTTATATAACAATCCAGACAAAGAAATCTGACGTGAAGGTCCCTTCCCCAGTATATTTTCAATTAGCCATGAGCATATGTTCCGTCATATCATTCAATATTACATATATGTTGCAGTCAACAACGTCTAATTACATATATGTTGCAGTCAACAACGTCTAATTACATATATGTTGCAGTCAACAACGTCTAATTACATATATGTTGCAGTCAACAACGTCTAATTACATATATGTTGCAGTCAACAACGTCTAATTACAATAATTTACGAAGTTAACCTACGATATGCCACACGTTTCTGTCTACATTAAGTTTGCTGTACGTCACGGACTGAAAGTGTATTCATTACGGGTCGACCCACGGTAAAGGAGGGCGCGACAGAATCTTCCGCTTGTGCGCGCGCCCGCGGGAACAACTGACAGCGCCACAGATTTTAAAAGGTTGTACTCAACGAAGCGCGAAACTTAATGATTGATCCGCGTGTATGAGAAAGCACAGTTGTCTAGTTTTCTCATTTACGTAACATCCGAGCATACCTGCTGTGTCATTATAAATCCACGCGCAGTGTATCAACGCCTTTCTGACTCTTCAATGTAGAAAGAATCAAATCGCGAAAACTGTCTTAGCATTTCTGTTAAACCCGCATTGAGACAGTTCCTTCACGTTTATCAAGAAGACAGCAATAAGTACAAACATATACAGTCTAACTCGGTTATAACGTCATGAACGGACTGAATATTTCGTGATGTTATAAACGAGTGTTTTTATAATCGAGCAGAATAATGTTATTGTTAACAGTGAGCAATTAATTGGCAACACAAAACATCTGACGCTATGGACGAGGTGTCGTATAAACAGATGTCGTTATAACCGGGTTTGACTGTATTTTAACTAACTCCATGAAGCAGACTAGGCCTTGAGGAACTAACAGTTCCTCCACTAGTCAAGAAATACCCCATATTTTATGAAACCCGCACGCCACAACAGTCCGCCAAGTGTCATTACTCGGCGCCACATACACCCAGTCCACACCCTCTAAACCGATTTCTTTAAGACCTTCTAAATCCGAAGGTTCACTACCGCATTCACAATAGCCCACCAAGTTTCCCTAACCCGAAACACATCAATCCAGTCGATGACCCCCTTCCCACTCTTTGAAGATCATTTTAATATTATCTTCTTATCTACGCCTAGTCTTCCAAGTGGCCTCCTTGCCACAGGTTTTCCCACCAAACCTCTGTACGCACCTCGCCTCTCCCCTACGCGTGCCACATGCGCGGCCCATCTCATTCTTCTTGATTCGAGAACCCGATCAGGGAGTACATTAATTCTTGCTGTATAAAACGATATCGTATATTACTGTATAATCGTTTTATACAACAATTAATCCTTTAAAGACGAAGCGTATCTGTTTCATATAAGGACTCAGTGCGTACCGCGCTGTAAACACTCTCCACTTCGGTTATAAAAACCAGTCTCTTAATGTTTTATAAGGCAAAAGTTGCTGTTTGTTCTGAGATCCACACAAAACACATAAACGAAGTGTGGGCACCACGTAGAATTTTTTAATGTTTAACTTCGTCATGTGTAGAGGTACCGCTAGGCTTTAAAAGGTTAATGTACTCCCTGATGACGGACCAGTAAGTTCTGAAACAGGTAGGAGTTTAGTGTTTTAAAAATATTATTGTGAATTCAATGACAAACATGTGAATTTGTTGGTTAATATTACAGAAATTTAATTACAATCCACGGAATGGAAAATATGAAAAAATCACAACTCAACAACTGTAATCGCTTTGGGGTGCAGAAGATATTGTCCTAACCTTTTCCCAGTAAGACACTGCAGTTTCCCCGGGCTGGACATTGTGTACGACAAGTGAAGGCTTAGTGCCGAATGGCTGACCATGGTCATTACATTCCTCCTACCTTAATACTTGCGATTGGTTCGCGTCTGTCTCAGTGGCTGAAGAATTACGGAGAGGAACCCGTGATTAGGAGCCATCAACTTACTCGTCCCTCACTACGAGAGTGCTATAGAAGTTGAATGCCCAAAACTGAAAGCATTTTCACTTACAAATTACCATACATATCTGTGTTCCTTAACATATTCTGCAGCCCTCTACTGCGACTATTTACATAACAATCGCTTGTACAGACACACCCGACACAGGAAAATTCAAGTTACAGAATTTATGACACGCAAATCTTTAAAAAATATAAAAATTAGAATAATAAAGTTTTTGAAACCAGCGCTGAACTCTCCTTGAGGGAATGGAAAGGCAATGTGAAGTTGCGGAAGAATACTGCTGGGCGATGACATAGACGGCGGGGCGGTCAGCCTGATGCCGATTGTGTTCCACCTTATTAGGGTTCGGATTTCAACTGCATTCACTTGTACGTACGTAGGTACATACATACATACATACATACATACATACATAATACATACATACATACATACATACATA
>BLKM01012991.1:636164-662448 GCA_013340265.1 Coptotermes formosanus
GCATACATACATACATACATACATACATACATACATACATACAGACATACATACAAACATACAGACATACAAACATACATACATACATACATACATACATACATACATACATACATACATACAAACATACATACATACATACATACATACATACATACATACATACAGACATACATACATACATACATACGTACGTACGTACGTACATACATACATACATAGAATATCTCTTTTTTTCCTCACACCATTACACTTGCATTTATAATTACACAACGATTATAATCGTTCTTGTCTCAAATAATTTTCTTTACCCTAAATTCAAAATGCAGAACTTCACAGGTCTTGTTTCAGTCTCCTGATAAAATATACCAACTCTGACATTTAAGCATAACTGTTGTACTGAGTGATGGGTGAGGAAAATATACTCACTCTCACTCATTAACCCCGCAACTAGTGTAGTTATAATGATTTAAACTTTTATCATATTCATGCACAGACAAGTTCTGAATGCTGACTGTTTAACTGCTTCTGCAGTAAAGTTCCTGTTGTTTGATGGTTCATTTAAAAGCCCATTTGAAAACAATAGTTGGCCATAATACGACCATGAACACAATGCACTAGACTTCCAAATTAGTTTCTAGTTGCCACGTTCGCATACAAACGTTAAACCAAAAGTCGTCCTACACAGTTAGAGTTGGTACAACCTCCATCACTGTACAGAAGTCGAGTGTGACTTCATTCATCACCGATGACATGTCCTGGTGTTAGGTTCAGCTCCCATGTTAGATTAAAATAAGAAACACAACGTACTGTTGTTTCTTCATGCTTCCTGTACACATTTCCAAATTAACGGCAGGCAGAGGAAGTTCAAACAATTAGCAGGCCATACCTATACCAAATGCAAATAACTCGCCACCGTAAAAGATTTAGTCGCCATGGCGACCTGGCGCCTGGAATTTGTACACAACTAACATAACAATTGCTCATACATTGAATTTCAAAATTAGAAAAGTTTTTTTTTTCCTTTTTTGAACATTTTTTGTAGGGCACAGCCGGAATACTGTAGTCGGTATATCGACTAAGCCAAGTCCTGGACTATCCGGGGTTCGAATGCGAGCAGGGGAAATAAATTTTTCTGATCTCCGAAACGTACAGGTCGAATCTGGGCCCATCCAGCCTCCTATTGAATGAACACCCCGATTCAGTACCGTGCATGTAGTTCACCACTTTCTTCCGTCTGGTGCCGAGGTTAAGAATGAGTGGAGCTATACACCTAACCCCTAAACGCGTTCATGGCGCGGAGAGAGACAATGTTACCTTTTCTTCTCTGTAAGGTTAATAAATTACTCATGTACTTCAGCTTTCTTAGGGTAAATGTCTCATGGCCTGCAACAATCACAGGCCTGTTCTAATGAATTAAGGAGCAGTGTAGATTACGTTCGCAGAGTCTGAATCTGTTCTTCTAAGCTAATAACATCCCAGCTTTGTCTTCTCTTGCACCGGATTCACTCCACCCCTTAAAATGACGTGCAGCAAACGAATTCTGACATCCTGTGTACATTACCATGCAAATTGTTGACATAAACTCGCACCAGACCAGACTGCGAGCGTCTGGCCAGAGTAATTTTGTTTTTCTAACTTCCCTCGAGGAACGTGTCCTGGCTACCAAAGTGCCCTTCGACATAGATGTCACAGCCTTATATGCCACTTAAGAAGTCTTCAGCCTCCGTGGGTGGAAATTCAAACACGCTACGGAATGAAGCTGCATACTTCACTCTGTGTTATTAAAGGATTTAGACATATCACGTTAGGCGACATTATTGCTTTGTTGTTCGTGCTGAACCCAGAGGCCGCGTGGTCTAAGACGTAGGTCTGCGGCTGAGCGCTTGCTGGGATCGTGGGTTCGGATCCCACAGGCGGGCATGGATGTTTGTCTCTTGTGAGTGTTTGTGTTGTCAGGTAGAATTCTCTGCGACGGGCCGATCCCTCGTCCAGAGGAGTCCTAC
The DNA here is from genome assembly GCA_013340265.1 of Coptotermes formosanus. NCBI lineage: Eukaryota > Metazoa > Arthropoda > Insecta > Blattodea > Rhinotermitidae > Coptotermes > Coptotermes formosanus. The sequence continues at coordinate 638,171 of BLKM01012991.1, forward strand.
CGACTGTGGTGTGTGTCTGAGTTGATCAAGTGAAAATAAACAACCTCGACACCTGCTGTGAACAAGTAGGCAGAAGAGGGAAGGACTACGAAACGAAATATTTTTTTGTTCGTTATGTTATATCTCATGTTCCTTGTAGATCAATAACCTACCTGTAATACTCTTTCAAAAAGTAAATTACATTTAATTAATTCAAAAGTTTTATGTGTTTTATAGACGTTACTTTCCTTTAGTGGAGAACAGTCCCGCAACAGACGCTACGGGCGCACCGCAGCCTTAAGGCTTCTTGTGCAACACTGTGATGAAGTGAAGATGATTATTTTTTGTCCTTTTCCAAGTAATGGAGTACCGGTGGAATGAAACTGACAGGGGAAAACCGAAGTACTCACGGAAAAACCTGTCCCAGTGCCAATTTGTTCACCACAACTCCCACATGGACTGGCCCGGGATTGAACCTGGGCCTCCGTGATTATAGACATTGCCAAAAACTGTTATTAATGGTTATTCATATCCAGTTTCCACGGTTTATATCGCTTCGTGCATAGCAAACATGAATTATTTTTATACCATACATTTAGTAGGACTTCTTGGACATTAATCGCCTAACCATCTACTTATATTGATAACACAAAACAGAAATCTGCTGACATATATATACGTTCTACAATCGGGATTAAACTGGCGATACCAGGGACAATCTGTTCAAGGCCATACGCTAGTCACACCATGCAGTGACTGAGAATGACTTCAACGAAGACGGATGGACCTTTTGTCATGTACTAACACGATTTTGTCTGACGTCCCTCCCATTACCTACCTTTCGGTTTACATGAATAAACCGGCTTTCGGATAGGATCTTCAGTGCACGTCCTTCAAACGTGAAGTTTAATCATTTTAATGCGCATCGTCCCGTTATGCGTGATGTTTATACGTGAAAAATAAAACAACGGCAAAGCACAACTTCATTCACTACTTTGCATTTTAGTGTTGAGAATACATAAAGTACATAAAATCACACTACATGTTTCGGCTATTCTTTAGCCATCTTCAAGTGTGTGCAATAGAATATAATAAATACAAGTACAAATACAACATATACTTTATCTATTGGTTCCTGCCGCACACACCTGAAGATGGCTACGGAATAGCCGAAACATGTAGCGTGATTTTATGTACTTTGTGTATTCTCAACACTAAAATACAAAGTAGTCGATAAAGTTGTGCTTTGACGTTGTTTTATATTTCACATGTGAAGTTGAAGGTTTTCACAGCAATATGTATCGGGATTATTCTGCCAGATTTAACTAACTAACTAACTCCATGGAGCAGAGGCCCGCATTTTATGAAACCGGAGGTTCATTACCGCATTCACAAGAGCCCGTCACCTGTCCCTATCCTGAGCCAGCTCAATCCAGTCCATGCCCCCCATCCCAGTTCTTGGAGATCCATTCTTATATTATCCTCCCATCTACGCCTGGGTGTCCCAAAAGGTCGCCTTCCCTCAGGTCTCCGTACCAAAATCGGGTATGTACCTCTCTTTTCCCCATACGTGCTACATGCCCCACTCATCTCATTCTTCTTTATTTTATTACCCGAATAATATTTGGTGAAGAGTACAGGTCATTAAGTTCCTCCTTATGTAGTCTTCTCCATTCCCCTGTCGCCTCGTTCCTCTTAGGCCCAAATATCCCCCTCAGCACCCTATTCTCGAACACCCTCAGTCTTTGTTTCTCCCTCAGTGTGACAGACCAAGAGTGAAAGTACGTCGAATTCATTTCAACCATAAAAACAGAAGCCGTATTTTCCTGTTTATTTAACATCTGTTATTTCAAGACGCTGTCAATTGCTGGGATTACGTAGCTACGGTTATAGGTGAACAAATGAGTAACACTGGCAGAATGACACTGACAGGGGAAAACCAACGTACTACGAGAAAAATCCGTCCCAGTACCACTTTGTACACCACAAATTCTACACGGTCTGATCGGGGATCACACCTTGGTCTTTGAGGTGACTGGCTGGTATCTAACCAGCTGAGGCATCAAAGGCTCTAGTTGCGTCCTTACATTTGGTGTTCACACATAAGACACCACCCTGTCGCAGTCTCGAAGACCATAATCTTAAATCTTTTCAGACGTTATAACGACGCCTTTAGATATATATCCCTACTGCACTGACAATCTCTTGTTTTCTCTTAAATGTCATCTCGACCTGTGAGTGTTCTGGGAAAATGCGCTTCTAATATCGCTGCATTTCTGAATTGTTTCTTTTGCTGATAACATACATGCGAATTGTTAAAATTCTTATTTGTCACATTTCGTTTTATACTGACCCTACTTCAAAGCTCAACAAATCCGTGACAAAATAAAGAAATCTGATGTCTTGAAATAACTACGACGGGCATTTTTCTAACCCTTTAAAACGAAAAATAACTTGAACTGTACTTTAAGATTAGGGCCGTAACGTGTAGCAAACACATGTGCCTCGGTTATAAACACCAGACAGTTACTGCCGTTGTTCCGAAATCCACACAAGAGCATAATTACCCTCTGTGGGTAGAACTTTAGAATTTTACAAATTTAAAACTTGTGGTAGGTTTAGTAAACACAGGGCATCACGTAAGAATTTTGAAGAAAACTGTAATGATTTATAATACATATATGTTTAAAAAATATACATCGCTTGGTAAATACTGGCATAACTGCATAACAGAGGCTGTATATCAAATGAAAATATGGAAATATTTTTTATTAGGGAATAAAAGTTTTGTTTAACCTTTAACAACCGGGGTTGGACATTTAAATTTTAATGCCCACTTTATATGAATCGTGAATATTATACGAAATATTATACGAAATAAAAGGAATTTTGGGGGGGGAAGGATATTGTGCAACATGTCTTAAAATACGCTGTAGGGAGCCTTATTGCCAAATATACAGACAGCATGTCTTGGGCTCTAGCATTACTTGCCTAACATACATAGGAAGGCCAAGGGTTGAAAGTTAAATAATGCAACTACATCAAATTCCGTAGAACGTATTTTATGTCTTGCAGGCAAATAAAAATAACAAACTAATTATGGGACCGTAATTACTGCGATGGCCGATCCCAGTGGCTGAGCGGTCTAAGGCGTAGGTCTGCGGCCGAGCGCTTGCTGTGATCGTGGGTTCGAATCCCACCGGGGGCATGGATCTTTGTCTTGTACAGTGATTGCGTTGTCAGGTAGAGGTCTCTGCGACGGGCTGATCCCTCGTCCAGAGGAGTCCCACCGACTGTGGTGTGTGTCTGAGTGTGATCAAGTGAAAATAAACAACCTCGACACCTGCTGTGAATAGGTAGACGAGGTAAGGACTCTGAAACAAATTACTGCAATAAGCCGACACTGAATTCTGCGCAGAAGTTTTTAGGGGCGAATAATAAGGCTTGGTGATAGCGCAGGGTTAGCATGTGGCCTGGTGGTCCAGACAACTTCAATACACAACAGCCTTCGGCTGGAAACACACACAGTGAGTCATGATCCGTTGTGTGTAGATCCTATACTGATTTTCAAATCCTAGGTTCACTCTCAAATGTCTGACGTAAACCATGACAAACGCGCGCGCGCACGCACAAACCTTATTTATAACCACTGTAAAGCCCGTTGAGTTTCAATGGCTTATACCGGCATAAAAGAAGGGTTTCTAACGCACGAATTTCATCAATAAAAAGGTTTAAAATCCTGTTATTCTGTTGTAATACAGCCCTTCTTTTGCTCTTACAATTATTTTGTTTGAGTATGCTTCTCTTTCATGATGTCAATACGATGCCCTGACAAAGCGTTTCTCTTCTGTCATGTGTTCTTGTTAAAGTTCTACTTGATTTCCTGACAAGCCATCTGTATGCAGCACAGTTCCCTAATTAATGTGTTGCAAGTTCTGTTTTTGCGGGAAGTTAAGAACAAACCTCACAACATTTCAAACTAACTTCTACGATTCTGTCGTACAGAAGTAAACCTTCAGGAATTGCCTCTTCATTGAAAAAATCAACAAAAAATCCAAATACATCAATCTTACCGTCGATGTTACACACCGCATACAATTCAGTGTTATTAATTAAACACATTTTTAGTCGTTTCATTGCTGGTAACAAACGTACGTACTTTCAAATGTTCGTACATTCATGCACTATCGTCTTTTATATTACAAGGCATATACACATACGAATAAATTATGTGTATTCCTCAGTTACATTATTGTTACCAACACAAAATTGTTGCCTACATTATTGATCAACACACTTTATTGCTACTGATGGGAACAGATTTGTATAGCCTAACATATGATTTCCGTTTCCTTATCGAATAGAATATATGAAGACGGGATTCGATATGGAGGATAAATCCACTTCACTGCACTTTCGACAGAATGTTAGATGTTAGTGTATGTTATTGAATTCCGTACTTCCTTCCGCTAAGTAACCGAGACGCAGACAGGTCACTGAAGGACTCAGGTATTGATATTCGATTGAATGATGTCGGGCAGTGGACTGGCCAGGATGAAGAGCATGAGGACATAAAGGAACATGACGCATGTTAGCAGTGGCGTCGCAAAAGAACTATAGCACAAGGTCAATGAACCACTAATTGTTGAGGCGTGAGACAGTTGAACACGTAAACAACACGTAAGAAAACTACAAAACGCAACCAACCAGAAATTCTTGAGGTATGCGACAGGTGAACACGTAAACAATACGTAAGAAAACTACAAAACGCAATCAACCAGCAATTCTTGAGGTATGCGACAGATGAACACGAAAACAATACGTAAGAAAACTACAAAACGCAATCGACTAGTACTTGTTGAGGCGTGAGACAGTTGAACACGTAAACAATACGTAAGGAAACTAAAAACGCAGTCAACCAGTACTTTTTCAGGCGTGGGACAGTAAAACACCTAACTAAATACCTCGACAGGCAAAAAAATGCTTTATCGAACCGGTTGTCGGAAAGCACTGCGCCTGTCAATAAGCGTGCAGCACCTCACACAGGAATGTGATGTGTGGATTGACTTTCTTCAAAAGCGTTTGCTTCTTTGTTGCGGTTATGCAAAAAAAAAGTCCTGATAAATATTAGTAATTATTTTGTTAATGCTAAAATCACGCATATCGCCTGTGGTTAAGGGCGTATTCCTCTATAAACCCTGTCAAAGGAAATTAATCATCAAGCCACAAACCCGAGTCACGAAATATACGTCACGTTTCTGAAAGTGTGACGCGTTTCCGATAAACGTATAACATGACATAAGGTAATAATATATGTACGCTAAATTCAACGATATTTTGAAACACAATTTAAATACCGGTATTCGATTGCCGTCTGTTGTGGCTGTTTTTAACCTCTGGCAACAGAAACGCTCCGTGATGTCAGAAGCCATCTCTGGTTCTTGCACATCAGCGTCCCGCATCTCGAACTTCAGTACCTCAGCCAACACCCCCCCCCCCCCCGCCCCTCCGCAGGCTAGCTAGTGACACGCTCATGACTGCTTCGACTGACGATGAAGAGGAAAATTAATAATGGTGCAGAAAGACACACACAGCGTCTTATGCGTCAGGCCTACTTACGTTGAATCTCTGGTGTCAGTTCGTGTAACCACGTGGCGCGGGGAGGCAAAGGAAGTGAACACATCCAACGGTTCCGGAGGCTTCAGTTTACGTAACCTGTAACACAAGATGCAAGAAATATTTTATTACATGATTTATGACAGAGTCGTTGCTTCTTAATACAGTAACTTGCAAAATGTATAAAGTTTACAGAAATATAATTCAACTTGTTAATTTAAGAACACTGAAAGACGAACACGAGATAACAGTTTCAAATTTTACACAGAAGATTTTTAGAAATTCTTAATTTCATTCCAAATGAGTAAGCGTGTACAAACGTCTTTTAACGTGGACTAAATTGTCTCTAGTTTTAAAATGTCAGTCTAAGGATTAAGGGCCCTTAAGGGCCCTTCTGCCATTAGAATACGGTACGTTACGTTTTTAAGATTGTGTCGCAAATAAGGACTGTTTCACTGATTGCAATTTCCATGTCAAATAATTAAATATAATCACGTGTGTAATTTCAAATACTTTCAGGCGTTCTTACATTAACCAGCAAATAAACGGAATCAATTAGAGTACCGAACTCCTAAAACGTGTCGAATGCCTCTTCCTGGAATAATTTTTAATTTGGTTGGAGCTATATGAAAGAACAAACGACAGGAAAATGTTCCAGAAAAAGCAACTGTATCTAAAAATGTCGGTCCTCTGGGGCATAAATGCTGCTCGTTGCACACGAAGTCAGAAAATGACACACACTCGAAAATAAGAAGAGTCCTAGAATTAGTGTCAAATTCATTGGCAGGAAGGTAATAAATGTTTATGTGGAGCGGCGTCTTTCTTGATATGCTTGCTGTCCCAGCAAGAAATTCCTGGGCTAATATGGAACATAACACGCATTATGGTATTCCAAGAAGGGTTTACCCGAACCTGTCCTAACCCATAAGCTAATATGGAACAAAACATGCATTATCGTATTCAAAGAGGTGTTGTACCGGAACCTGTCCTAAGCTATAAGCTAGTTTGGAACAAAATATGCATTACCGTATTTCAAAAGGTGTTGTACCGGCATCTGTCCCAAGCTATAAGCTAGTATGGAACAAAATATACATTACCGTATTTCAAGAGGTGTTGTACCGGAACCTGTCCTAAGCTGTTTGATGTCAGTGCACATACAACACCTGATCCCGCGATCTCAAAGTTCTCCTCTTCAGTGACAATATTCTTTTTCTGTTTCAGATTTCTGAATTAAACTTTTGTAAGCATTTCTCATCATCCCTACGCTCAGTTCAAATACCGCCCAGCAAGCAATATAATACCATTATGATTTCACAACAGAGGTTCAATCGATAGCAAATTAACTGCTACTAATCACGCAACAGGAAGGGCCTCCTGTTGTCAGCCAGAACAAGTTCCATTGTCTGTCATGTTATTTATCTGCGTTACTATTCGTGAGTCACAATATGCAAGTGAAAAAAATAATTAAATGACTTGGATTTGTTAGAACACAAAACTCTTTTTTTATAGCCGACGTGAAGCACTCAATAGTGGCACAATTTTAACGCATGCATTCATCGGGAAGAGGAGCTGGAACTCCGTGCCACAGACATTTATTCATATTTCAAAGTAAACATGTAATTAAGACGTTTAAATCCCTACAAATGTAATTTAATTTCAGTTCTAGATAATATAAGGGCGGAATTCAATTAAAGTGTTGACTTCAGAGATCCAACACATGATTAAATTACCCATGCTACGAAAATCTCTTCATTTTTTCTCCCGAAAAACACGAAACCAGAATCCATTATATGTCCAAGATTAAATCAATAAGAATCAGTAATTTCTCCAGAGAAATACTTTTACAAACTTTCCGGGTGTTCACCAAGTTACTAGTAACTATTCCACACTTATGATACACTCTCATAAGAAATAAACAAAAGTGTAATAATTAAAGAACCAACTAGCCACTTGTTAGAATTTGATATACGTGGGAGGATAATATTAATCTTTTAAAGCCTAGCGGTAACTTTACATACCACCAGGTTTAACATTAAAAAATTCTACGTGGTGCCCACATTGCGTTTATGTGTTTTGTACGGATCTCAGAACAAACAGCAACTTTTGCCTTATAAAATGTTAAGAGACTGGTTTTTATAACCGAAGTGGAGAGTGTTTACAGCGCGGTACGCAGTGAGTTCTTATATAAAAGAGATATGCTTCGTCTTTAAAGGGTTAAAATATAATGTGTCAAATTGTGGACTGTAACCAGGTCGCCTACAATAGGTCCAAATAGGAGCTTACGTGAAAAATATTATAAAACCTTAGCTTCCAAAAGAGAAACGTTTAAAAATGAGCCTAGTTTTTCATTTCCCCTAAGTGTACACACTGGCTTTTGGGGCCACCAAGCCTCCTATTGACTGAACACCAGTGACCCTTCCTCTGGGGTTAAAGCAGCCGCGACGTGAAGCTACCAATTCACCCTCGTCTAGTTCCGAGGTTAAGAATCAGTAGCGCTATATCCCTACGCCTGTATACGCCTTACGGTGTGCACAGCGATAACTATATCTTTACTTGTCGCATGGATTTAGGACTAGTGGCCAAATTCCTAGCTATCTGAGATGTGAAGCTCACAGCATCAGCATTAAAGCGTGTACACAATTTCACACGTACAGAGATTTAGTCAGGGAACTGGGATTAACTAGAATTAAAGGCGAGTCAAATTGCATAGGATACTAGTAGTGAGATAATGACGATGTAACACTGCGCCTACAGGCATGGCTTATAGCAGGCTTGACAAGTTTATGTTCATCATGTTTCTCGCTTCTCATTATATCCTCTCTCGCTACAAAAATTTGTCTCTGTGTATTTGGCTTTATCTTGATCACGGATGAGAGCGTTTTACTCACAGATTACGATATGAGGAATAAACACACACGTCAGTAAATTTCATCGACACTATTTCCGAATTTTTAATTTCGGTAACCAGACAATATTCAGTAAGCAATGTTTACTGTCAGACAGTTTACTCTTCTGGGTGAGTTTGCTGTGTCAACAACTGAGTTTCGGGTGTCTAAAAATACAGCGATATTTTGAGTCTTAATGAAATCAAGACAAACAAACAAATGCAAATCAATTTAAATTCCACATAACATCAAAATTGACATATCTAACAAGAGGTGGAACGAACACACGCGTCGAATAAAGAATAAACACAAAGTTTGTTTAAGAATGTGGGTTCCAAGGTAGCATCCTTTAGGAGACCTACACCGCAACTTATATTCGAGAACTACTTCATAATTACAACAAACATTACATGGTTTAGATACGTGACTCAGTACACAGTGATCCTTCAAGATGTGCACAAACAGTGTCAACAGGCAGGACTTAACGCTCAATAAACTCGAAGATTTTTCGCTCTTCAAGATGTTTGATTGCAGCAGTTTTTAATAACTGCATTGCATACGTAAAGCATACTCCTTCCCTCTTCTACCTACTCACAGTAGGTGTCGAGGTTGTTTATTTACGCTTGATCACACTCAGACACACACCACAGTCGGCAGGACTCCTCTGGACGAGGGATCGGCCCGTCGCAGAGACCTCTACCTGACAACAGTAACACTCAAAAGACACAAACATCCATGCCCCCGGTGGGATTCGAACCCACGATCCCAGCTAGCGCTCGGCCGCAGACCTACGCCTTAGACTGCGCGGTCACTGGGATCGGCACTGCATTGCATAATTTAACATAATTTTAATTCCATACTATACATTATTATTTTAATAGCATATTGGCAAATAGCAAACCATTCAGTATTATTGACATGCTGTACAGTAACGCTGTATATGTCCTTAAGTATTGATACTCCCTGAGTTTGGATGCAGACATTGGCCGGAACATGTGGGAGTGCTTTATATTAAAAACTAGTGCAACTGTTGATGACAAACGTGTTTATTAGCAACAAAAGTTGTTTAATAAAACGTCAACACATGTACACAACTTCCTGCTCTTTAACAGCGCAGTCTTTATATGATCAGGTATTATTTCAATTTTCATAGCAGTTTTCGTGGTTTAACTACTTAAGATTGTTAATTACAAAGTTCTTTGCAGTAATTGTCTAACAATGACCTCATTACTGTCATCAAACCCTTCAATAAATCAAATTTACGGAATAATTATAATCACCACAAGCTATATAATTACCCGCGTCCGTTTGTCTATCCGTCCGTCCCACCGGTGCTCCTTGCAGAAGACGCCTCGTACAAAGAAATGGTAAAGACAAAAATGTGTTCTTCGTAGACAGAAAACTCCAGGGCAATCGTTTAGCATTTCTACAATTATTTCGAATTAGATAAAAGAGTTGCCAGAGAACTAATTTCAGACAATCAAACGCAATCACACTGGGGAAAAAAATTCATGGCTTGGCTAAAACCCCGAGATATTATTACCTTTGCTAGGATGCGGGTAAACACCCGCACAGACAACTCCTATAACGATTTTAGCAGTTTTTTTTACCAATGGTGCAAAAGTCCCTAGTGGGCCAGGGCCTACTCCTTATTGAGGCTTCACGATCACACTCAGATACGCCACACTCGGCACGACTCCTCTGGAAGACTGATCAGCCCGACACAGAGACCTCTACCAGACAAAACACAATACTCACAAAGGACAGACTTCCATGCCGCCGGTGGGATTCGAACCCACAATCCCAGCAAGCGAACGGCCGCAGACCCACGTCGTAGACTGCGTGGCCACTGGTGTCGGCGCCATTAGCAATAGTAGAGCAAAAATATGAAAACAGAGAACTACTAAGTTTGTGGCGCGTGTCTTCAAAGAAATCTTGAATTTTGTGTCCCTCGAGAGCTGTAATGTATTGTAGAAGAGCCGACAGATGTTGACAACAGCTACAATTTACCTTTAAATATTGAAAGAGCTTATGCTAGCTATTTTATTTTCTAAACTCGACGTGTGTCCGGACCATTATTGTAAGGGGTATATTATTAAAACTTTCACGTACACAAATTTAACAAGATGATGGCTTATAAAATATAACACGCTGCTAATTCAGTTTGTGTTTTCACAACTTCCATACGTACTTGGAAAAGGCAATAATTCTATGTGCATGCACACTGACCCATGTTGTCCGATCGATGGTGTCCAAATGATGTTTTGTTTGTGATTATGGTGTTTACTGTCTCATTTGCAAGGAATACATAATCATGTGTACAAAATCTAAGAAAAATCATGGAGTTAAGATTTGCGCGATATCAGGCGTCCACCGGGTATAAATGAGACCGTCGCTCTTCTGGGGCGTTACACAGCGTAGACCAGTAACTCCGTGCCGACGTTTCGGGACAAACTATCGGTCCCATCTTCAAGGGCCAAGCTTGACCCTTGAATTTGAAAGAGATAGATTGTACCGAAACATCGGTAAATACCAATCTACGCAGCCTAACCAGAATAGCGCAGATTTCGAGTTAAGGTTGTCCTGGCGTATAAAACATAAACCCCCTTCTTCCATCTGCAAAGCAAAGAGCCTTTGAGATATTCTTTAGGCTAGAATGAACTTACGCAGCAAAAACTGTCATCAAATTAAGCTGTCATATACGAGCAGGATCAAAACACACCCACAAACAGGGAAGGGAGTTCTGTAGTTAGCAGGCACATGAATCCAATAAGGCTAAAATCCAAAGCTGAAATACTTCAGCTGGTCAAGGCATTCCATGTCTTTATAGCAACCGATATTTCATTCGCGTGTTCACTCGATCCTGCAAAGGAACGTATCTGAGCAAAAGGGACCCAATCCACGACTTTAACCCTTTAAAGACGAAGCGTGTCTGTTTCATATAAGGACTCAGTGCGTACCGCGCTGTAAACACTCTCCGCTTCGGTTATAAAAACCAGTCTCTTAATGTTTTATAAGGCAAAAGTTGCTGTTTGTTCTGAGATCCGTACAAAACACATAAACGCAATGTGGGCACCACTTAGAATGTTTTAATGTTAAACCTGGTCGTATGTAAAGTTACCGCTAGGCTTTAAAAAGTTAAGCAGTGTTGACGATCCATTGTATTACTTCCTACCTATACGCTTTGGTTTCAAAAATGGCCTTTGCCTTCAGTTTATACGGCTAAAATTGCTGTACCTCTCCTCCTTCAGAAGCGTGCTGCTTACCCCAAGTCTAAATAACCCCTGTCACACTCAAATTATCCGGTTACGTGTACAAACATTTCGCCCTTATCTGCTTACGCAACGTACGTTTCTACATTTTTCATCCTACTTTAAACAGATACGTCAGCCCTGTTTACTCAGTTCGTGTTGCCTCCCCGCACAGTGCAATCCGCTTTTATAAAATGAGCTTTACTAGGACCCAGAGGAGAGGAAGTAACTTGAAGATGAAGACAAGTACATAACGAAGAGTTTCACAGGTTTCCTCTAATTTTCTCTCTTACGTTAAACAAAATCTACAAGTGAACAGCAGAGAAGCCTACCCGAGACTTTGAATGTAAAAATACACTAAATGTTATAACCAATAATCATATAAAAGAGATCGTCTTTATTCTATAGCAGAGACACATTCTTCTATGTCACGTTTCATGCGATCGACAGATACGATCTACGTGCCCTCTAATTTTGTTTACAGCTGCGCAAACCCGCTGTTGCTCTGAGCAGAAAATTTGTACACGACCTGACGACTTGCGCACCACTTTAAAAGTTTTTCGTAATATGCATAATAAGAAGATTTACAATGAAAACGGAAAAATTCCAGCTGCACGGCAACAGATCAGTGTGAGCGGGAGAACTTCAGTTAGAGCACGGCCGCGCACCCGCGCAGCTTAGAGGGAACACTGGATATGATAGTCCATAGCAGAAGAAACCATTTCAGTAAAATCGGTACTTAATAATATTTTGTTATGGGGTAAAACATACATACATATTAAAAACTGTTTACTTTCATTTAGCTTTTCAAATACCACAATGAACAAGTCCGTATGTACGTATGTGACACGCCTGAAACTATAACACATTTGGTACTTTATACCAAACAGAATTCTCAGAATTATCTGCCAGCACTGATACAAATCCGAATAACGACTAAAACTTAACAACTTCCTGGCTCTGTTGTAATTTCGAAATTATTTTATTGTTGATAATTCAGTTTATTCATAATAACTTAAATTATAATATTTATTCTGAATAACATTCACACATTACAGCCACATCATAATTATCAGTTCTTTAGATGCTGATATAAAGTGGCTAAACACAATCTGTAAGGCTTATGAAGGAGTGCAAATAAAAACGCAAACATTCTTCACCTCAGAATTAGGAGAATGTGAGTGATCAAATTCAAGCTTCTGCTGCTTTAACCCAAGGAAAATAGTCCCCAGTGCCGATTGGATTGTACTTGTATTGCACACAAGTTCTGAACTGGCTATTTAATTTTATTTTATCGATGACTAAGCATGCATATCGAAGATAAAGCTAAAGGTGTTTCTGAGCACGCCGCTTTAACCCCGAAGAAATCACCCCCCAGTGCAATTTGTATAGAAGAGGGGGAGAAGCCCGCAGCCAGTCTGGACGTTTTAGAGATGAGAAAACCCTCTTGTCCCTGCTGAGATTCGAACTCTCTTTCCTCTGTTGTTCAACCGTAGCCTCGTTAGTGTCCTGTCTACGCCATCTGTCGAAGTACATTTTGGTGCACAAACGTAAATCAAGACAAATTACAGAATTCGATAAACTGGAAGTAAAACTACGCCCAAAAAAGGTCAAAATGATCTTTTTGAAGCCAGTTAACTACAGATTTGAACATACTCTATGGGTTTCCTAACAAATTTGTGGATAGAATGTTTATCGTCTGGCTTCTACGTACTAGTTTCTAGAGTCAACACAGCTTTTGTATTGTATTGATTCCCAGAAGTGTAATGTGACAGGGCGAAACCCAGTGTATAAGTGTCTCACTAGTTTCCTACATTTTTCATTGAAACTTCTTCAGTACACGGGCCAGGACGTGACAGCTGTGACCAGAAATTCTTTTCTCCCGCTTTCAGTTAACCACAAGATTAGAAGGAACAACAGTGCAGCAGAACTTCAGGCGATAATGTTGGCTCGATAACACAAGGATTTTTTCGCAGCCAGCCTACAAGTCTGTCAATTCCTAGTTTGTTTTATACAAAAAGAATATAAATTTACCACTTACGTAACTTCACACACAATTAAATGACTTTAGACGTAAAATTGGCATCAATGTTCAAACACTTATTATACATACCATACCTATGTTATGGAAGCATTCATCCATTGATTCATTCATTCCTTCCGTAGTCTGTCTTACGAAAAGCCCATAGCCCCTTCCAAAGCGAGTTTTCCACACAGAGCAATCTAGTGCTTCCTCTTTCAATTTCAAGTATTTTCTGTTTTCCTCACGATCATCCAGTAGTTGCTTATGTCTTCTTCCTCGTCTTCCCGTCATTTCTAACCTCCCCTCTAACTTTCCTTCAATCACTTGCTTTAGAAGGCAGTTTCTACCCAACATGTGACCAATGCAGTTAACCTTCCTTCTTTCCAGGATGTTCCTCTCCTTGACCCTATGTAGTGCTTCTTCATTTCTCACATGATCGATCCAACTGTTACGGATGTCAGCAGAAAAAAATCGTGTATTTTATACGTCAAACAAAAGTTAAATGCCTTTATGTACAGTTGCATCTCCCAACCCAAATAATACCCTTCACTGTTATAAAGGGCAGTAGAGAAACATCCTACATTTGTACGGGAAATCAAAAGTAAATTAACTTAAGTCATATCTCCCAACCTCAACCATATATCTCATTACTATGAACAGCAACAGAGGAATTTTATACATTTCTTCCTGCAGACAAAAGCAAAGGACTTTTAAGTAAAAGTCTTCTCTTTCAACCGAACTGTTGTGATCACTAGAAACATTTATTATATTTTATAACTGAATCAACAATAAATTAGGCTTCAATTAATTCAAATCCTCCAACGAAAAGTCATACACGTCGCTGTTATGAGCATAAACGGAGAGAAACAACTATTTATACACACCTAAAAGGGTTGTCATTCATATCTTCTAAAGACAAACATATAAAACATTTTTAATTAATGTCAACTGAGAAAACTGGCATACTTCATTTGAGAGGGGTCAGTACGACCTGCCAGTGGGGAATAAAAAATTTCTGGAACTCAGAATGTAACTGGGTAATTTAATTAGGATAAAAACCGCTCCACTGTGCTGCCTGGGGCAAAATACATTAATTCAGTGCTCAAATCGATATATGATACCTTTCAGGATTTGTTCACAGCACAGCGAAGCAGATGGTGGTAGAAATCGTTAACCAAGCCAAGCCAGTTCTGAATCTCAGAAACACCTCGAAGCCTGCAAGATCGGAACTTGTGTAGCTCAAAGCGAAGAGGATTCTCCTTCGCTAGTCACAAAACCTGTCACTATCTGGCAGTGGCTGGCTAACAGAATAAACTAACAGAACATGCAGACCACATTCTCTGTAACTTGCAGAATATGAAGATTTGACAGTAGCTATTCTGAGACAGTTCTGTCCACCTAGCCTCAAAACTTGATTCATAAATACTCCTTTAACCGAAAATTTAAGTCCTTTTGAACGTGACGTCGTGTCAGCTTGTATGTAGTTACCGACATTTCGAAGGATGGCGGTGTCTTCGAAACGTCGGTAAATATTACCAGTCGACATGGAATGACATCGCAGAAGACTTGACTATTAAGTACCACGACACTCAGAACTTCAAATGTCGCATCCACTTAAAGATAAGCGGTTACTGTCTACCGTCAGGTTGGACATTAACCTTTTAAAGCCTAGCGGTAACTTTACGTACCACCAGGTTTAACATTAAAAAATCTACGTGGTGCCCACATTGCGTTTATGTGTTTTGTACGGATCCCAGAACAAACAGCAATTTTTGCCTTATAAAACATTAAGAGATTGGTTTTTATAACCGATGTGGAGAGTGTTTACTGCGCGGTACGCACTGAGTCCTTATATAAAACAGATGCGCTTCGTCTTTAAAGGGTTAATGAACTCTACGTTCAGTACACAGAGCGCCTTTGTGTGTGAGTGTGTTTTCTACCATTCTCACAATTTTCAGGCGGATTTTTCTGTATGAGATTTTAGGCTATCATGGCAATGAATATTACATTTAGAGTAATTTGGGATGTAACACCGTGGAGATTAACGTACAGGCACTACCTTATAGAGAAACGTACAACTTTGCTCTTTTTCCGTGAAGATGGAAGTTACAGGTTCCCACCAAATACTTTATGAATATATATCGCAGTATACGGCGTAAAAATGCACAAGAACGTAGGGAATTATTCTAATTCTTCCTCTGACGTACCTCATTCAAATACGCTACCGAATAAGCCCAGGTTTCTTCATAATGTATGATATCGAATTGAAAATACACAGAAATAATTTATATTGTCTCCGACTGCACGTAAAATACGTACTCAGCGTGTGGCGTTGTTTTTCGGCACCGTGGCTGTGTTATTGCCACTGAAAACTCGGCGGCTGGCAAAGGCTCATATTTGTTAGTCATCTCTTATTTTACTTGAAACTCAAATGGTCTCAGGGCACTTGTGTTGAATATGGAACAAACATCGTCCACATTCATCACGTTTGCAAAGTATGCGCAATAAACGAATGAAAAAATTACATCGACAATATTGTAACAACAATCACGCGTCAACACTGCCTTACAAAGGAACATTATTCAGAATAATGGAAAAATTCAGACTGATAGAGTCAGTGCTGGAGGAAAATAAAATATGAGAACGTGTATTTCTTTGCACGAGGCAGTGTTCATTAAGTATGAAAGAAAGAGTGAAAGCAGTACACTCCGTTACGACAATCCCCTTGCAGCATTTCAGGAATTTCCAATATACAATCCTGAAGTCGGAGTCTGGTGTGCAATGAGTGCGCGCAAAATCATACGGATTGTGTATTTCATAGAAAGGAAAGCCAGCCCTTATGTTATTGTGTGGGTATACTGTACTTGTGAGGGTATATTGTAATTGTATAGGTATATTGTATTTGTATGGGCAGATTGTATTTGTGCAGGTATATTGTATTTGTATGGGTAGACTGTGTTTGTGTGGGTATATCGTATTTGGGTGGGTATATTGTATTGGTGTAGGTATATTGTATTTGGGTGGGTATATTGTATTTTTATGGATATATCGTATTTGTGTAAGCATTTTGTAATGTGTCGGTATATGGTATTTGTGTAGGTATATTATAATTGTATGGGTATATTGTATTTGTGCAGGTATATTGTATTTGTGCGGGTATATTATATTTTTGTGGCTATATTGTAATTGTATAGGTATATTGTATTAGTGTGGGTATATTGTATTAGTGTGGGTATAGTGTATTTGAGTGAGTATATTGTAATTGAGTGAGTATATTGTAGTTATGTAGGTATATTTGTATTAGTGTAGGCACATTGTATTGTGTGGGTGAATTGCTAATACGTGTACTGTAATTTGTGCTGTTCCGTTTATGTATGTGTTATTGTATTGTGGTGTCTGTACTGGTGTAAGACTGCTGCCACCGGGTGAAAACCCAACTGCAGTAAGTAATAATAATAATAATAATAATAATAATAATAATAATAAATTAATACTATACGAATTTCAAGCTTCCCCCGCGGTTTAATTGAAGTCTTCGCTCTTCTGGGATGTTCCGCTGTGTAACAGAACATCCCGGAAGGGCGAAGGCCTAAATTAATTCTGATAGCATTATTTGCCGAACTGGAGAAGAGAAAATAGGGGACAATCTACTTTCTTTGCAAGAATTTAAGGATCACTTTTTAACAGAAGTTGTTAGTTTTAAGATGAAATTCGTCGCGTATTGGTAAATATATGTAGAAGTTCCTGGCGTGTTTAGAAGCTGTAGCTTCGAGTCTCTTGTTTGAATTAAGGTAATATGAACATACAACGGAAATACGGACTTTAGATTCCAAGTGGATACAGATTTCGAATGCCATAGTCCTTCCGTGACAATGACCGTTCTAAGGGACAAAATTACAGACACTTTTTTCTAACATACAGCAACATTTTCTCTTAAGTAACACAGAAATAGATGTATCGAAACAACAGCGCGGAAAGTGTCCCCATCTTAAGAACAGGATAACACCCCAAGTTTTGAAGAAAATCCCTGCCTTCCGTGGAACCTGAGGTTTCGTGCATACAGCCCACCATTAAATTGTATACTGAGGCAGACAATTTTAGGCCAGAGTTACCAAATACTTGTTTACGATATATTTAATATTATCCTCCCTTTAATGTGCAAAAGTTAAAAAAGGTGAATTCGTCCCTCCGTTCCACGGAAGCACAAAAGGGGAGAAAATTTTAGCTGGAGTATTTCTTAACCTCAGCGTCAGATGTAGATAAGGGGCTAATTTCAAGCCCCAGCCGTTTTAACCCCGGCTAAAGAACCCACGGTACCTACTAACCCTCTAAAAACGAAATGTATTCGTTTCTTTATATAAGAACTCAGTGCGTACCGCGCAGTAAACACTCTCCACCTCGGTTATAAAAAACAATATGTAAATGTCGTATAAGGCAAAAGTCGCTGTTTGTTCTGAGATCCGTACAAAACACATAAACGCAATGTGGGCACCACGTAGAATTTTTTAATGTTAAACCTGGTGGTACGTAAAGTTACCGCTAGTCTTTAAAAGGTTAATTAGGACGCCGGGTGGGTTCCAGAGCCGGTCTGGATGTTCCTGAAAATAGAAAAATATTTCCCTTACCAAACGTTTAAACCCGGATATTTCAGTCTCTAGCCTAGTCACTATACTGACTACGCTATCCCAGCTCATCCCCCCTATGTTTGTCTCCAAATTACAGCCTTAATGTTCACTTTCTATGACTAAATCCTCCCACCCTCCCCGTGAATGCTACAGAATGCGACATTCTCACCCACCTTTGTTTTATCACATTTGACTCTCCTTCCATCACATTCTTCTCTTTACGTAATTCTTACACTTGGAGATGTTAGGCGTTAATTAAAATTTCGCGTAAAACGAGAAACAAGCACTCTACTTACACTGAACAAAGCTCTGTTTAATTTGGCTGAGGCAAATGGATACGACATTTGGTGCCGTAGCAATGTGAGGAGGAGCATATCAGTTACTGGTGCTACGAGTGTGCATCGGTTTTAATGTGACTATTCATTAATCAGGACGACTCTTGGACTGTGATTTATGACTTGACTATCGATCCACTTGAACCCAGGAACTACGCCCTGTCTAACAGGAAAATAGATGTTGACATCAAACGACGAGAAGTAGAAGATATGGGGCTCTTAATTCTGCCGCTGTTTGTCTTTTAATTACAGAGACACAGAGATATCAGAAAACAGGCTGAGGAAATGTACCACAAGCACCAAAACTTTCGGGAATATTAAGTAAATACGTACACAATTACACGATGAGTCCTAGTATTATTGGGGGATTAAATGTATAGGTTATTCACTCACAGGAATGGAATTACGCGCATCTGTATCTGATACTAGTGTCAAGCACCAGAACGCCTCGACGTGAGCATACTTGTAGTTTCAGCTGCACATAACCGAGTAGTCATGGCTGACAGCTTAGTGCCCACCTCTGTAGGAATCAGTCTGCTGCTTCTTGTGCATATATTATTCTGGAGAGTTTGCTGGAAGTATGGAGAACTCAACTAGGGTTGCCATGTTTTCTATTTTGCTAACTAATACGCTACATTTGTCACATGATAAGGAAAATCATACGAAATTTAACATAAGGCTTGAGTTTAGAGCGAAAGTATGCTCCTTCTTTGTGTAATTAATCTACACAGAATTACAATAATTATAACAAACATCAAATTTTTGTCCCGAAATATGATAATAATTTGGAATTTTTAAGTCATTAATACATTATGTCTCGCTCACTTGACTCAAATATCACAAAACTGCTTCAAATTTCGGGTCTTCTTGTACGTGCCCCCTTGTATATTGATAGTTACTAGCGTTTCAGTGCAGGTTTAATCGTCGTAACACTGCAATAAGATGTTCGAATAGAACCTCTTATAAGTCGAATTTCAGTTTACAGTAGATAAGTCTCCAAATGCAGGCTAATCTCAACCTTTCGATTTGTCTGCAGTGACCACACATTTCACACACGCAAGCCAGGCTGCGTGCGTGCGTGCGTGGCGCTCCAGGCTTTCTCTGGAATCAGCCTTCAGGCTTATCACAGGATACTGTTTCCCTTACCATGTTTACCCACCCCCAACCCCCAAAAATTATATTTTAAATTATCCAGCATACATGAGAAAAGGGGAAATGCATAAAAGAATTTGGTCGGGAAACATGAAGGAAAAGAGACAGCTTGAAAGACCCAGGAGTAGATGAAAAATGTAACAATAGATCTAAAATCAGTTGGGAGGGCGTGGCCTGAATTGGTCTGGCCCAGGATAGGGACAAGTGGCGGGCTGTTGTTAAAGCGGTAATGAAACTTCGGGTTCTATTAATATTTGAGAAATGTTGTGAATGTCTAAGAAACTACCACCAGTACAAGGGCTATGTTCCATGGAGTGAGTGAGTGAGTGAGTGAGTGAGTGAGTGAGTGAGTGAGTGAGTGAGTGAGTGAGATACTTTTTAGTTAGTTATTTAGTTACTTAGCTAGCTAGTCAGTCAGTCGGTCGGTCGGTCAGTCAGTCAGTCAGTCAGTCAGTCAGTCAGTTAGTCAGTTAGTTAGTTGTTAGTTAGGCAATATCGGATACTCTTGTACTGAGTGACACACTGATAGCAAACGTAAATAAAAATACGAAACAATAACAGAGCAATATTATTGCCAGAATATTTTAGGTAATTGTTTAAATAAACATATAAAAACAGAATATTAACATTTTCATACTGGAGAATGGAAAGGGATAAGAAAGTATTAAACCAGTGTCTAACGTTCAGGCTTTTCCTTTGTTCGTGATTATTTGTCATACCGACCGCAAACTACATCAGAAGGTGCGAAACAACATCAGAGCAATGGTATTGGTACGTACAACTGTTATGTAACTGTTTAAGTAAACATACATAAAGACGAGCATTAATATTTGCGTAATGGAAGACTAAAATCTATAAAGAGAAATTAAGCAAAACTGCATACATCTAAGTCAAGTTTTGTTTTGTGTGTGTTTTTAGTCTAAAATGTTGATACTTGTATTCCATTACAGACAGAAGTCTTTATCACGCCTCTTATTTGCCAAACCGTCACGTTTGACGGTTACACACATCAGATGTCTATAACTGAGTACACGTGTTCCGCAGGTACTGAATTTCCATTTAAGAGAAGACATGCTTAGTACCTTCAGCTTTAAACACTCCGACCCACTTCCCTCCTCGGCTACGAGTGTCTTCCTGTCTCCCGCTAGTAAGAGGGTAATGAACCCCCTTGCCCAAGATATGTAATCAAATCATCGATCGGTATTAATTGGAGACTGTCCTACTTTTAATACTCCCGAGTTCTGTAGTACATTCAACTTCAGGACACTTCACATGGTTTTCATTTAACCAGTATAATGGCTCAGTTTCCTGAACGTTCTGCTTTGTCACATTTCAGTGCAACTTATGCATATGACATAGAAGGTGTCAACTTCTTCAATTAACTCTCCAGTTTTAATGTTTCCAGTTTCTTCCAGTCCTCTGAGAAAATTTTGGCTTTCTAGGCAGATACACTTAATGTCTGCTCTGTCTTCCAAGCGGACCTTATGCTCCTGATTTCCCAAGCCGCCTCTCAAGTAGCAATAGAAATTCTCTCAATTTTAAGAACCGTTTGAGAAAACAAATTTAATTTCCCACAAGCAAATTGCAAGTACATATCCCCATACGGATCTCAAAGAAATTACCTGTGAGAGGCTGACCATGCACTTCCGAAAAATAGTAGTCTATCGCCTTATTCCATATGACATCAAGCATCGTTTTTGCGGTGGGAGGAAGGAAAATAAATCTAACTTTCCCACATTGCTAAAGCTTCTTTACTCGCTATTGACAAACTGACGAAAAGATTTCCAAAGTGTAAACGTACTGCGCTTACGTGAAGTACTTGTATACCGTCACCACAAGAAATTCAATATCATCCAGTTATGTCACCAGCAGAAAACAACGGACTGGAAAAATCGCAATGGAAAGAGGTACAACGCTTTCTTGATACACGTTTACTTAAAAGCTTACACAATACCGTTCTATCAGTAATATTGCTGTGACACCTTAGTTGGAAACACGTCACGAATGCGCCACAGCTCCATTAATTTTGGAATATTTCCTTCACGCGTCTCTGTATTTGACACGTACAGTCGAACTCGGTTATAGCGTCATGAAAGGGGCTGAATATTCTGTGTCGTTATAAACGAATGTTGTTATAACCAAGCAGAATAATGTTATGGTTCACGGTGAGGAATTAACTGGTACCACAGAACACCTGACCTATATACTAGGTGTCATATAAACTTATGTCGTTAAAACCGGGTTCGACTGGATGTGTATATATATCCATACACACACACACACACACACACACACACACACACACACGTATGTATGTGTATATATATACAGAAGCGGAGTTGGATAAAAACTTTGAATGCCGAAGACGGAATCACAGAAGATGTGCGAATGCGCCATTCGGCCGACTTTCTCTTGACTGGTTTCTAAGTTGTGACTTCACTCACATACCAACCTTCTATGCATTTCAACTACTGTTCATGGACACCGTCCCACGTGCAGCACGACCCATACGCGCAATATCTCTGTGAAAAGCATTTTCAATAGACTGTATCCTACACGTTATTTCGACCTCTCCTTCCCTCCTGAAGTTGGTGTTACCGGCACGTCATCCAATGACGTTGTGTTTATCCCTGACATTAGACTGCTCTTCGGTATTTCTGACGGAACTGACTTAAGGTCTAAAAGTTTCATTTTCACCCCTTAAGGGACAAGAAATACTTTATTGTGCAGACGTCTTAAAGTTAATTACTGTAGCGTGCGTACGCTAGCATTTAGCACCGTCAAGCAACCAGACATTTGACGCTCTCACGTACCGCATATGGCTGTGCACTTGCCATGCTACTTTACTTAGACTACAGCTGTGTTCCCGAAGGTGCGGTCCAAGTTCAATTTTACATCAAGCCGACAGTCAGTATATGGTCAAAAAATACGCACATGAGCATTGTAGGCAGTATACTCTATACGTACACACATAGGTACATATAATGCACATAATTACAATCGAGTCCTGAAGAAAATTAAGTAAGGGTTTGGCCTTTTTAGAGTTATTTATAATTTTTGAGTTCTGAATCGATGGACTATATCTTACAAGCTGGACCTCTCACTAAGGCGCTTTCCTGTCGTCATTATGGGCAAATACTGGGTCAAAATAACATTTAAAACAGCATGAAAAGGCGGCCGATAAAACAGACGCCCTATCAGTAACAGCTACAACACAGAGCGTGTCTACGTAAATCCAATCGTGCTGCAGTTTTCCTCCACCACACCCGTCCCGCTATGCTTTCATTCCTGTAAGAAAGACTTGGCGCTTTTCAAAAATTTTACTTCAATATCTCTTTTTTAAGAAAAAATTAAGAGCGGACTTAAACCAGGGAATGCTTGCCATCACTCGCTTCAGAATCTTTTGTATTCCAGTTTGCTATGCAAAAACGTAAATATCAAGGTATAGAGAAGCATAATTTTGCCTACTGTTCTGTATGGTTGTGAAACTTGGTCTCTTACATTGATGGAGGAACATATGCTGAGGGTGTTCGAGAATAGGGTGCTGAAGAGTGTATGTGGACCCAAGACAGACGAGGTAACAGGGGAGTGGAGATTACACAACGATGAACTTTATGATTTTTATTCACCAAACGTCACTCAGGAGATCAAATCAAAAAGAATGAAATGGGCCGGGCATGAGGCACATATGGGGAAGAGGCGAGGTGCATGCAGGGATTTGGTGGGGAGACTTCAAGGTAAGAACCACTTGGATGACCTAGGCGTAAATGGGATAATATTAAAATAAATCTTTAAGACGTGGTAGGAGGAGGCATTGACTGGATTGATCTGGTTCAGGACAGGGAAAAGTGGCGGGTGCTTATGAATGTTGTAATGAACATTCGGGTTCCGCAAAATGCACGGAATTTCTTGACTAGCTAGGATTTGTTAGTTCAAGGGCGCACCCAAGGAGGGGGGGGGGCTGCCGGGTTGCAGCCCCCAAACCCCAAAACTGAAATTTAAAAAACACATGTTTTGTAGGTATTGCGATATTGAAAGTTTTACGTGATTTCACCTTCAGCCAAAATCAGCCACTGAAGTCGGCTGATGACTAGTACATTAGAATTTTGAAAAATAAATTAACAAAATTATAAAAACAAGAAGACACGACACTGTGAGCCATGGAACCTATAGTCATGTTTGTATGTATGTAAATGCAGCTGCAGACAGTGTTATTTTGTAAATTTAATGTGTTCCATGTCCGTGCACTATATTATACAAAAAAACTTTAAACACCAACGAATGCACAAAGAGTTCTTTTGTCAATTATAACACACTCCTACATGTTTCGACCCTGCTGGGTCATCTTCAGGAAGAAACCTTCCGTTGTCGTGAACTCTTTGTTCACGCCTCCATAAACGGCGCAGTGCACA
>BLKM01012991.1:662802-837802 GCA_013340265.1 Coptotermes formosanus
GTGTGTGTGTGTGTGAGTGTGTGTGTGTGTGTGTGTGTGTGTGTGTGTGTGTGTGTGTGTGTGTGTGTGTGTGTGTTTTACAGAGGCTATAACACTTCACTAAACTCTCGACACTCGACTTCAGTACGTGCCTATCGGCAAACTAACCCTCGCAGTGGACTCCGACCATACCATCAACACAGCAGGCTGCATAACGTAGCACAGCAGGACTCAAGACAATCAGTGGAGTAGAAACTCGGTGGGCAGATAACACGAAGGTAACATATGTGTATGCGTCAGAGTATGAAGTAGGATGACGCTGTGATGTTGATATAACCCTTCTAGTCGTGTTATGGATCAAATGACTCTGTAAAATAAATTTGCGACTTGTTCTTCGCATATTTAAATTGGGAAGTGGCGTTTATTTTATACTACAGTGCAGGTTACATGCCTGAACATTTCTGAGGACACGCAAACTGAGGTGGATGTTTAATTAATTCTAATCACATAAGAAACGTCGCAGCAGACATATATGATATAAACGAAGAACTCAATAACATAACCCGCTACGGAGGTTAACCCAGATGTACAGTTGTAGTACAAAACGGCTTTACAGTTTTAGAGGATCTTCAATAAAATACAAAAACTAATGATAACTCCTCCCATATGGAGACCTTTTCATAATATCCGCCACAACCTAGCGCAGATGACAGGTAGGACTCTGCCCCGCAAGTTCATAATCGGGGGGCTCCTATAACCATGGAGGCACGCGGTGGCGCAGTTGGCTGAAGCGGTGCGCTACAAACCGGAAGGTCGCGATTTCAATGGTGTATTTGGAATTTTTCACTGACAATCCTTCCGGCCACACTATGGCCCTGGGGTCCACTCGGCCTCTTAACAGAAATGAGTACCAAGAATACTTCCTGGGGGATAAAGGCGGCCGGTGCGTAGGGATGTAAACCTTACAACCTTTATGTGCCGACTGTCTAGAAATCTGGGAGCCTCAACCTCCTGGAACCCTCAGGGCCTGTCCAGGCCTGTAATGGGATTTCTTTATATTTTACCTTTACCTACAATCATTAATTCTTCGGGGGCCTTATATAGGCCACTGGGGCCGCACTTACCTAACGATATCACGAAGTATACGCAATAAACATTCTGTGATGAACAGCATCCTATTGTTGTGCAACGATGAAAGGAGAAGACTAATTCATGAAAAGTTAAACCTGTATAGCCCGCTGTGCTGGCCAGGTGCAGTTCCATCTTGTTTGGAAGGCATTCTTGGTGCCGAGGCCTTAAAACAATAATCAAATAACTAAGATTAACTAATGTGGCCGAGGGCTATACGTACAGAAGATCGGAAACGGTCCAGGTGCAAGTGTGGCCGCAGGCCCTGCCCTAACGCACAGAAAAACTGATGTAACAATCAACGGAAACTCTTTAAAACAGATCAACAAAACCGAAAATTTGTACGGAATGTTTCAGAATTTAAGGTGTAATTTTCTTTATACACGTGTTTTCATATCGCACACTGTGACTGATTTTACAGTGGCTGCAGTGTCTTCCAGCTCTGTCTCGAGTTACTGTAATAACTGCAGACCCCCGAAAAACATTGCAAACACTCAAACATCCCTCACTGTTTACAATCTGCAAATATAAAGGAAATGAAAGAATGAAACAGACTGTATGTTCTGTAATATTCTATATAGGAATTTAAGAGGAAGTAATTTATCAACGTTTACAGATATCCTCTGAAGTCGTACTTCCCTGTGAAGAGAAAATAAATATACATAGTGATAGATAAAGTACGGCGATGTGCTACTCACATTATTTTGTGTCGTACTGTATTTCCTGGAATTTTCCTGAGAAGTAATATTCCCGTTATAAACGGGGAAAATACTACGCCCTACACCCTACCGTGGACAAAGTGTGCGCACAGTGCTTCAATGGTCTGTCAGAAAAGAAAGAAGCAAACAAAAATGTGACGATAAAATGCGGGAAAAAACCGACAATGTGTACCGTCCACTAGCCCTGTAGAGCTCCATGTAGTTTTCAGTTATGTTATTGCTATACGACTCCCTGCGCGTGTTAAACGAAATAAACAGCTGCTTCTTACATCTTAATTCTAAGATGCGATGGAAAGGCTGAATATTTAAACCTCTAAATAATTCGTGACTTCAGGCTTCCTCCGCGATGTTGGTGAGATCTGCGCTCTTCTGGGGTGTTATACAGCGTCGAGTGGTAATCTTTTACCGAAGTTTCAGGACAACGTGTCCGTGCGTAACACCCCACAAGAGTGCCGATCTCTAAAAAATTGTCCAGTAAACACGGTGTAAATGAAGGGTGCAAGATTTAAGGTTTACCAGCACTGATATGGAAAATTCGTGTCCTCTGGGTTGTTACGCTGAGCTGCAGGATTATTTATACCCGACGTTTCGAAGGAAGGTGCGCGATTCATCTTCACTGGTAGAGCAATTTTAGGACCCCTTAAAAGTTGATGTGGAAGGAGTTAAACCCATTCAAAACGTCAAAACTCATCAACCCATGAAAATCAAGGAGATACGTTCCTTCGATACTCCTGGAGTAAATAATTCTGATAATCCAGCATAAAAAGTCAAGAGTGCCTGAATCCTCAGTACAAACGCCTCTTTACGTCTGACGCAAACAAAATCTTTTGACGACATAAATATAAATATCTGCTTCCTAACACTGACGCAGCAGGCTTACTTCAAACCGAGAGTCTGAATGGAATATTTCCATTAAATATGCCGAACGTCTTCACTTAAATAATCTTCTTCCTTTTCACGCGCATTTAAATCCCAGTACATCGCCTTTAAAGTACTAAATTCTGTCATTTTTTCGTACACATATAACTGTTCCAGAGCCGCACAAAACATTTCACAGAATTTGATACTGGAGAATTTTAAGAGAAATTTTTGAGCAATTTGTTGCGGTTAAAGTTGGAAAAACAGAAGGGACGCTCAACATGAAGATAACATATATGCGACTATGTGCGCATTCCCGGCGTACATAGGCGTACGCATTATCATAGCACATGGAAGGGTCGGCAGAGCTGAGTCGGTATAGGGATATGGCTACAGCCGGATGACCGCTTAAGACGTGTTGGGATTACCGAAGGGTAGGTGACCTTTCGGTGGTCCAAAACCGTCCATCTGCTCTGGGGCCCACGCTGCCTCCTGCGTAACACGTAACGGGGACTATTCCCCAGGGTTAAAGCGGCCGGGGAATGAAGCTGGCCACTCATGTCCATCTAGTGTCTAGAATGACTTTTATAGCCTGCACAAGGACAACTTTACTTTATTCTACTTTATTGTACGCAGATGTACTCATCATCCCACGTTACAAACAAAAAAATTTTGACTGCGTAGCGACTGTACTGAATAGACCCCTGCTTTCTTCTTTTACGCACTGTTCCATTGAATTGTAAACCTGAAATTTCAGTTTTCAGTGTTATTACACACTCTGTGTTACACTTCTTCTTATTCTACCAGTATTCAGAACTCTTAGAAAACACAGAGCACGTGTTATGTAAAGTTGAAGAGACACATTTAAAATACTCGTATTTATCAATATGTAACCTAAAGTCATCAAATTTTAGCATTTACGCCTTGAAACGGCAGGCGAGATACGACAGCAAAAGCGCATGTCGTGTAGTGGGTACTTTTCCCAACTCTACGGTGTGTTGGTCTCCATATACTCTCTCACAATTTTCGACATAACCTTAATATTGAAACCTTGACGGGTTTAAATCATGTAATTTTAATATTTAATATTTTACATGTGCATTAGTTCACATAACTTTCGCAACACCTTAGTGCATTTATTCTTCGCAACGCACCTCCCTGAGGATGGCCACATGAGTGGCCGACATATGTAGCAGGTATTACTGCGTTTGCAATATATTTTCATAAGCTTGTGTGCATTTGTTGATTTTAGTCACCATATATTAATCTTCCTTATATTTATTAAAACATTCACAATGTCGAGAAAATCCTGTAAAAAACGTAAAAGCATTGGTACTATAATCGGTTTTTGCCCCTGTTCAAGCGTTGGAGTTGTGTTGGGGTGGGGGGGGGGGATGAGTGGGAAGGTGAAGTATGAGTATCATTTTTAACCTCAGTTATAGTTGTAGGTGTGCGGAAACAGCACCCAGTCCCATCGGATATGAGGTTTGGCGCGACCCATAGCCAGCTTGTACGCTTCGTGAATATAAAAATCTATTAGCACTACCACGGCCGATCCCAGTGGCCGCGCGGTCTAAGGCGTAGGTCTGCGGCTGAGCGCTGGCTGGGACCGTGGGTTCGAATCCCACCGGAGCCATGGATGTGTGTATCTTGTGAGTGTTTGTTTTGTCAGGTAGAGATCTCTGCAACGGGCCGATACCTCGTCCAGAGGAGTCCTACCGACTGTAGTGTGTGTCTGAGTGTGATCAAGTGAAAATAAACAACCTCGACACCTGCTGTGAGTAGGCAGAAGAGGGAAGGACTAAGAAACGAAACGAAACCACTACCGAGAATCGAAACACGCTTCCTTGCTCGTACATCCCGTACGCAGCTACCCTCGATCTTAGAGTCTAAAAGTACGAATTAACCGGCGAAGGTGAATGCAGTGATGGGTGACGTGATAATGTATTCGCTTAGTACTGCAAAAAGTGTGTCTTTTGTCTTAACCCTTTAAAGACGAAGCGTATCTGTTTTATATAAGGACTCAGTGCGTACCGCGCTGTAAACACTCTACACTTCGGTTATAAAAACTAGTCTCTTAATGTTTTGTAAGGTAAAAGTCGCTGTTTGTTCTGAGATCCGTACAAAACACATAAACGCAATGTGGGCACCACGTAGAATTTTTTAATGTTAAACCTGGTGGTATGTAAAGTTACCGCTAGGCTTTAAAAGGTTAATTAGAGCACTAAACTGTGAAGCAGCTCAGGAATTCACGGTTTGACAGAACGGGATGGTAGGATAAAAGGGGTACCTACGATTTTATCTCTAGAAAGTGATGACATTTTTGGCCAAAAGTACTGACTGACTGCTACCACAACTCCCTCTAGTCTGCAGGCGAATTGAGTCGTTCGGTGCCACTGTGTGTTTGTTAAACAGCGAAGACATATTTTGCAACTGTGTGCCACAACACTGCGAGAAAACTTTAGCGATATTAACTGGAAGCCCTCTTAATAAAACCGGCAAAGTAAGTATATGTTTAAATACTTAATATTTAAGCTTTCCTTTGTTGTGTGAGTGATCACACACGCTTTTGTATTTTTCGAGCGGAGGCCATTTCTATTGTAACAGACGATGTCGGGCAAAACCACGTTTTATCCTACCGGTTGGATAAAACGGGGTACTTTGCATCACGTACTTCCAATTTAGTTTCCTCTTACAACAGTCCATGTAGCAAAATATTGGATCGTCATATGATAGACAAGTGTTTGACGAGTCGTTACTGAAGAAATTATAAGTTTAGGTAAAGGAATGAATAAGATTGAGCCGTTTTTTCAATAAGTACCCTGTTTTACCCTGCCTTCCGCTACTAATGAACGATAAGCCCCATCCATCATCTTAATCACGTTTAACATTCTACTGAAGATGGGTTTTAGTCTAGTGGTACAGATTTAATCCCATCTTTATTCATTCGACACCACAGCATGACACATCTGTTGACTCCATAAATCTGCGGTGCAGATTTTGCAAACAAGCAAGTTGCACTGCAAAGAAAATTATTTCTACCATATTGTTCATTCCGTGAAGTGTCGATGATCAACTCACAACACTCAGTCCAACAAAATGCACTCTACTGTTCCTAGATATTTTATATTATAATCACGTTGAACATTGAACACTGCTACATGTTTCGACACCATATCGGATCATCATCAGGGAATAATATCAAAGCAATAACGAACATAACCAACAACTTACGCACAGAGTTGAACGGAGCAAAAAAAGTCACACAGCTAAAATGCAGGCGACCCTTTGTAGTACAGTTGTATAATGGATCCTGGCATATAGTATCTCGGAGACAGCCAACGTAGTTAGCGAAGGACAACATGTCATTGTGGCTGTTCATGAATAGATACAAAACACATAAAAATTTCATGACTAAGCTATAGCGCATCCAAAGTAGTACAAGATTAAAAAGCATAGAAGACTTCCCACAGATCAGAATATAACGTCTTCTATTTTGGAAACGTCAAAAACCGATTGCGCAGTAACGCGGCGTCGTATTGCACATGCTCGCGGTCCCCGACTACATCGCCACTCAAGCGTCTAAGACTCTTCCAACGGACGTTTCTTCAAGGCTTTACTTGACCATCTTCTACTCGTTTCGTAGTCCTTACCTCTTCTACCTACTCACAGTAGGTGTCGAGGTTGTTTATTTTCATTTGACCACACACCACAGTCGGTAGGACTCCTCTGGACGAGGGATCGGCCCGTCGCAGAGACCTCAACCTGACAACACAAACACTCACAAGAGACAAACATCCATGCCCCCCGTGGGATTCGAACCCACGATCCCAGCAAGCGCTTGGCCGCAGACCTACGCCTTAGACCGCGCGGCCACTGGCATCGGTCCCTCTTCTACTGACAACGCAGAATACATATTAACCAGCATTATATGACCTACAGAACACAAAGAATTTACGTTTTGGAAAATTAAACGTATTAATACCGCATTCTCTATAAATAATTACAATTTATTCAGTCTTTATACTGCTTTTGGAACATATGTTAAATTTTTTGTTCGACCTTTGTTACAAAATACATTTTATATGAGAGTTATTTGGCTGCTATTAAGCGAATGTTCGTCAAACAGATAAAAATCCCGAACTGGTATTTTCCGTTTCAGATGTATTTAAAACTTACTTTTACGTTAAGTAAGGAAATAAATTTTCACCTTCAATCCAACGTTTCCAACTTGTGATTTTATCTTATTTATATTGTACACTACCCAACAAATTAGGATCAAATTGCAGAATTTGAGGTTCTCACACCGACGCTGCGGAAGATTCAAGTGCTCTTGGATGCCAGGCCGTGTTGACTGACCAATACTTTTATTTACCAGTCAAAAAAGCCAGGCTTCTTCGACTGCTTGACCCTAAAGATGAAGGCGCTACAATTTTTCGAAACGTTAGTAGCTATATACCAGTCGACGACGTGTTACATTCCAGAAGACTTGAATTTTGTGTTTAAATTATATATAGCGGAATCAGTATTCTATACAAATTACTTTTTTCTAAGATTCCTTTTTCATATTTACAGATAATTTCTGCTTAAAATAAGCAAAACAAAGCTTAACACGTTGCCGTGGAGCCAGGTATAAAGACGTGATTGCTAAGCCATGCGCTGTCGACGGGTCAGGTATTTCGACCTTTTCGTGCGCGGCGTCGTATACCAAAGTCTGTGGGCTGTTCTCTCTGACATATCGCGTCAAGGTTATCGGCGCCTTGAAGCAGGACGTCTGGGTCTCACGTTACAACCACACTGTCTCTTTCCAACCCCACATTCGTAGAATCGTACGACTGCAACAAAGCGGCCACAGAACGAGATACGCTCTGCATTCTCTTGCGTAAGCTCTGTCAGTTAGAATCATGGCTTTGAGTAGAAGGGTAATCAAAGACCAACGATATTTTGTGTCAGTTATATACGGCCACAAGTTTCTGACGACAGATGAGTCTGAAATTTTGGAAAGTTACAGTGACCTCCCCACAATTAGCTCACGGAAACAGTCGCAACTTTGTCCCTTGATCATAAACCGTCTTGATTTTATTTCGCAAGCCTGGCATTTGTAGTGACAACAGCCGGCAAACACAAGATGCAATGAGGCTATTCCAAATGCGGCCTGTGTATGAATATTTTCTGCATAAATATAGGTCAGATGACAAACCCAAAGCCAGAACTGTCACTTGAAGCAGCCACGAACCCATAGTGGAGTCGCGTGAAATTCCTGACGTACAATCCAGTGAAAATAACAAAACATGGCGTGCTGGTGGGAATGGGGCGTGAGGCACTATCGGGTTATGTCTGCAACATTGATATATACGCAGCCGAGGGGAAGAAGTTGGAGGACAGAGTATTATCACTTTTAGACAGAAACTTAGACCAGAATCATCACATCTGTCTAGACAATTTTTATGATAGTGTGAAAGCAGCTGAAACATTGCTAGACACAAAGTGAGATTGTGTGGCACTATGAGGGCTAACAGAGGCATTCCTCGAGACCAACAACGGGAAACCAGGCAGTTGGAAAAAAGGCAGTTTGCGTTCTGGAGGAAGGGTGACGTCATGGTCCAAGCGTGGAGGGAGAAACGAGTTCTGCCATGATAAGGACGGTACATGACGCAACATTAGGAAATACAGGAAGGAAAGACAGAAAAACAAACCTGTAAATAAAGAAACCTTATGCTGTTGTCCAGTACAATAAATTCACGAAGGGCGTAAGAAGGGCAGACCAGTACCTCAGTTATTACTCAATTTTGAGGGAAACTGTCAAATGGTTGAAAAAGTTGGTATTGTATCTGCTGAACTGTGCACTGCTCAATACATTTTTTTTTGTGTACAGAACACTAAACACAAATAAAAAAAAAGTTTCAGAGCTTCCTTCACCGGTAGAAAGGTCGTGGATATCAAAAGTCCAGAATACAACCGAGCCCAGTTCTGATGAACTGCAATGGCCAGAGAGGCAACCAGCGCCAAGGCGGCCTAAACAAGACCCCAGTGCAGACTGTTCGGGGATTTCAGCAAAACACAAACTGGACAAAATTGTTGCTGGTGGGGAGGGCAAGAAGAAGTGTAAAGAATGTGCGGAAAGTAAGAAGCGAAGTGAAACTGCGTACATTTGTAAATTCTGCATTTTTCCGCTTCACAAAGGGTCTTGTTTTGAGAGATACCACTCACTGAGGAACAACTGGAACTTCAATGTGCAGTTTCTTCTGTAATGGCTTCAGGAGTTTCATCTGTACCGTCAAATTGTAACCAAGAATCCATTCAGGTGTTTCACATTTAAAGTGTGTAAAATGTCCCGGAACTGGGGGTATTTAATTAAAGGGACACCCCGACGGCAATGTGTTAAAATGTGAATGAGAAACAGTTAAACCTTCAGGGGTTTGAAGATGATACAAGAACAGGCATGTGGCATAGAAAATTAATTTACATATTTTTTGAAGCAGAAGTAACCAAAATATTAGCCCTATTTTTTGTGACAAGATTTTTTCCACATTATCATAGTACCCACTTCGTAATAAAATGAGAGAAATCAAAGATGGGATATCGAAAAACGTGGTTGGGTTTCAGAACGCCATTTGGACAGCCCAGTTGTGGATATGACAGCACTAAAAGGAATATAATAATTCAGTATTCTTACAAACAATCACTTACATTTTCTCCTGGCTTCAGGTAACGGGATTTATGAAACCATGCACTTATTAAACCTGCTTCATGACACAGTTCACACTGAAAACTTACTTAATATCTGCACTCTCAAGTAAAACTTTTGTGAAATTAAATGTTTCAACGCTCAGTTCTGTATTCATGTTACAAAAGATTTAATTAACGTGAAACGTTTTGTCTAACGTAAATGATATTGCATTACAACTAAAAAGGATTTAAAGAATAAACTTCCAGAACGCAAACTTCAGAACTCAACGGTCCGCTCACATGTCACTGAACGAAATGTGCTTGGTTCCTGCAGTAAACATAAACATCGCTTACAACATGTACTGCAGACACACTGCCACGCTCTGTGTTCTAGGAGAAAGGCGGTCAAATGCGTCTCCCTGGGTGGAACTCGAAATTAAATTAGAAATGAAAACAGAAATGAAGTAGGAATCCGTCCAAACAAAAATTAAAATTATAAAAACACAAAATAAAATTAGAAATGAAAAAATAACATAGAATTAAGGAAGTTCTTTGCTGAATTTCTTTACGACTAGAGACTACACGGCTAGCTTTCCAATAACTTGATGTGAATAATAAATTGCTTTTAGGTACTGTTGCAAGAGACTGCACATATGTACGTTGTATAACACAGCCACACTTCATTTGCGACGTAACAACAACCGGTTTCTATTGTTACGATACAAATTGGTCGACAGCGTCGATATATAGCCCCTACCCGTAATTAAAAAATGCATTTCATTTGAATGCTTCCGATTTTAGTGAATAAGGTTAAATGAAATATTAAATACTGATAACAGTTTGAAAACTTTGACAGTTGGTGTTTTATGTTCACAATGAACAGTGTTCCCTACCATATCCTTTTATTCTAGACAATCGGATTTTTATTGAGGTTAGGTACATTTAGCGATATTTGTTCACACATGAAAAAGCCATTACACGTGCACAAAAATTGTCTTCCTAATACTCGCCAATCCGAAAATTCAAGAATTATCTTTGAAACAGAAATTTCCCTTTTAACTTTCCACGACCTTTATGCTAACTGTGACAGAGTATTGACCTTTATTCTTTATATAGCAGGGGTGTACAAATCCCGGGCTCCAGGCCGCTGTGGCAAATAACTTTTCTGCGGTGGTGCCTAATAATTGTGGGTCCTCAGTATGGAACTTGCTTCATGTCACGTTTCTGGCACCTAGCACTTTGAGGTGGCTCCTATATTTTTGGACAATTTTGTGCATCCATCTAATATACCGTGTGTATTTTAATAACACAAGCTAATTGCAAATATCGGCAGCCTTTCTGCGCCTTACGACCGTACACTTTACGACACTTAATTCTCATCATCGCCAGTGACTGATTACTGTGTTCCCTTTGTTAACATGTGCGCGACAATACAACGATAAACGACACCGATTTTAAAACGAGAGCAAGATAAAAGTCTTAGCTAGCTTGAAACGAGTTTGACTGTTATGGTCTAAGTAGGGGAAATTTTAAAAACTACACAAATACAATATTTAACTTAGAGTTTAATTACAAAGGTGGCCTGACATATACAAACAACAGCAACGAAGTCAAATAGGCTGCAACTGGTAATGCAATAAATAAAATAACGTCAAATATTTGTTAAGTAGAGTAACACAGACCATCACTGACGTTGAGGATAAATAGCGTCGACACGCATTTCAATGGCAGATATTTATAAAAGTATACGTGCCAATAAAGTAATATAGAAAGAAGTAAATTCAAAACAATAATTTTGATACAAAAGTGCCTTCTATACAAACCAAACATCTAATACCTGTGTAAGACATAATACAGGCAGCAGGTTAACGTAAGTCGTCATAATTTCCCCTGTCAACAAAATGTGTCTCTGTAGATGGTCACTAGCTAAGCGAAAAATGCTGCCAATATTATTTACAAACAAATATAACCCACAACGGTTCTTATTTGAATATACAGTTTTACATGCTGATCCTGGTGGCCGCGCGGTCTATGGTGTGGGTCTCCGGCCGCTTGTTTGCTGGGATTGCTTGTACGAATCCCTCCCAAGGCATGGATGTCTGTCTCTTGCAAGTGTTGTGTGTTGTCAGGTAGGGGTCTCTGTGACGGGCCTATCACTCGTCCAGAGGAGTCCTGCCGAATGTGGTGTGTCTCACTGAGCGAGAGCTCAAAACCTCGAGAGGAAAGAAGCCTACGCCGAGGCGTGTCGAGCCATGGGGGAAAAAATTATATAGCTTTGTATATTTTTATTACTCCGTTCATAGCAGACAGGAAGTCAAAAATTTCTGAACGGAATGATAGCAACCATTGTCCGAATTTAATAGGCTAGTAATTTCTTCGCGAAGAGGATTTTCGTGTTTTAGTGCAATTCTCAAAAAGTTGAACTGTGACGCATTTTCAGACACTCTATGATATCCACTTGTATTGCGATTAGTGTTCTTTACACTTATGGTTGCACCGACCTCATTAGTACAGAACGATGGTAGTTCTGTATTTTAGTTCATCATTTTTAAGTTCTGATAAAAATAAATTAATTCCATATACTTAACATCATACCCAATATTTCCCATTAAATTTTACTCCCTCCTGCATTGCTTGGACTTTCTAAAGCAACTTTGAAAAACAATTCAAATTAATTATCACCTTACTCCAGAACTTTCTAAACAGGAAAAGTTTGACAAACGTGTGCTTATCATGACCTTACCCATAGCTTCATTTACATACGTTTTAATTAACCCTTTAAAGACGAAGCGTATCTGTTTTATATAAGGACTCAGTGCGTACCGCGCTGTAAACACTCTCCACTTCGGTTATAAAAACCAATCTCTTAATGTTTTATAAGGCAAAAATTGCTGTTTGTTCTGAGATCCGTACAAAACACATAAACGCAATGTGGGCACCACGTAGAATTTTTTAATGTTAAACCTGGTGGTATGTAAAGTTACCGCTAGGCTTTAAAAGGTTAAAGACGAAGCGTATCTGTTTTATATAAGAACTCACTGCGTACCGCGCTGTAAACACTCTCCACTTCGGTTATAAAAACCAGTCTCTTAATGTTTTATAAGGCAAAAATTGCTGTTTGTTCTGAGATCCGTACAAAACACATAAACGCAATGTGGGCACCACGTAGAATTTTTTAATGTTAAACCTGGTCGTACGTAAAGTTACCGCTAGGCTTTAAAAGGTTAACCTAAGTAATTCGTGGGTACACAAAATTATTCACAATATTTATACAAACTGTCCTTTCTACTTGTCTCACAAGTGCTACTGAAGTCTATAAATGATTGATGTACTGCTGCAGTACATTCGCAATTCTTCTCGAGTACCTTACTAATGCGTCGTACCTAATCAGTGCTTGATCTATTACGAAGCCCAAACTGACGGTCCTCAATAATTTCACCTACATATGCAATTAAACTTCAGGAAATATTACTGAATTAAGTACATGAAAATTGTAGGCGTTAAAAATAGCAGGAGTTACAGCCGTTTGGGGTATTCAATGTAAAATTGCAAGGCCGGGCGAAGTTTGTATTCAGATTTATCTATGTGTTCTTTTGACAGTGATAATTAATAAATGAAACTTCCACTTGATTCTTACTTGAAGGTACAGCACGTATATAACCACAAATTATGTATGTATGTATGAAACAGCGACGGTACTAAAATTTGATATTTTTCATAAAAATTATAAAGAGTTGGGAATTTGGTGG
Organism: Coptotermes formosanus; assembly: GCA_013340265.1. Taxonomy (NCBI): domain Eukaryota; kingdom Metazoa; phylum Arthropoda; class Insecta; order Blattodea; family Rhinotermitidae; genus Coptotermes; species Coptotermes formosanus. Next base: position 675,905 of record BLKM01012991.1, read on the forward strand.
CCATGGAATTACGCACAGAAGTAAACCAGCATTAGTGTAAAAGGCACGGTGAAAATTCAGCATAGTCTCATAGGTGAAAGTACGTATGTGCACAGGCTGCCCGACTATTAGTTCCATCTGTTACGCACTGGCAGTAATTACGTCGTTTCATTTCGCTTCGTTTCGTACTCCTTCCCTCTTCTACCCACTTGTTCACAGCAGGTGTAGAGGGTTTTTGATTTTTCACTTGATCACACTCAAACACGCACCACATTCGGTAGGACTCCTCTGGATGAGGGATCGGCCAGTCGCAGAGACCTCTACCTGACAACACAAACACTGTAAAAGACAAACATCCATGCCACAGCAGGGATTTGAACTCACGCTCCCAGCAATCGCTCCGCCTCATACCTATGCCTTCGACCGCGCGGCCACTGGGATCGGCCAGTAATTACGTCGTAAGGCATTGTCACTAGATGTGAACCAAAGTGAGGTAAAATAAAGTTGTCCGTGTGTGTGCCAGGAAGGCATATGGGGAACAAAGTGACAGCTGCGATCATTCTTGTCCTTGGCACTAGATGGGGTGAGTGGTCAGCTTCATACCCTAGCTGTTTTACCGTTGGGGAAAAAGCCCCTGGTACCCATTGAATCAGGTTGGGTGGGATGCATAATTGGTCTGGATATTTTGGACACTAACAGCACTAACATAAGCAAATGACAATTAATTATAAATATAAATATTTCATACAATAACCTACTTCTTCCTAACAGTTTCCTTATAACATTAACCGGCTAGTCATTACAATTAACATGGACTATGTTCTCTGTGAGGTTGGTACCGAATTTTTATTATAATGTATATGGAAGTTTGCAAAGGGTTCTGTGTTTCTGACGCCAAATATAATTGTGAGGCTATTTGTACCGTACACACTTTTCTATGGACGCGTATGAAGAGGCAATTGTGAAATATATCTTTTGCAAGGAGGAGTCTTATTTTCTGCAAACCATGAATACCTTTTATGACACAAAACAGAAATAGAAAACTTCAAAGAGACGGGATACTTTTCTGTAACCGCTGGCAGTAGATAAGGGTACTAAATTGTAGAAAGGATCTCTTTGAATGGGGGGCGTATGTGCTCCTACATTCCAAGAACATATCTTGAGCTCCAAGACGCTATAACAGAAATACTGTGATTCGAAAAGAGCAACCTCGTACAGCAGGCAGACGAACAGACTAATGAGTGAAGAATAAGGAAGAGGGGACAACTGGAGACACGTGTAGCACCCACTCAGGTCCAATATATCAGATAACATATGCACAATACAAAAATAAGCTACAAAATTTCTCTGTAAATTTAAAGTATAGCAATTCAAGCTTTGTTCTCTTCTTCATTTTTATGTGTCGGGGTATCTGCCCTGTTGCTATTAAACTTAGCATACGAAATCCTCGACGCCCAATCCACTCACGGACCACGAAAACTGTCACCAGTGACGGGAAAGTAAACGCACAATGCTAAATGGCTTAATTTTCGAAACTGAGTGTTATATTGCCACAATTCTGACAAAGTTCTAGAACCTAGAACCTACCACGTAAGCCGGGATAGCGTAGTCGGTATAGCAATTCGCTAAGGGCTGGACGGTCCGGGGATCGAATCTCGGTGGGGGCGAGATTTTCCGCAGCCGTCCAGACCGGCCCTGGGGCCCACCCAGCCTCATGTACAATGGGTACTGGGTCTTTCTCGGGGGGTGAAGCGGCCGGAGCGTGGCGTTGACCACGTACCCCATCTAGCACTGAGGTTGAATGAAGAGTTCAACTACACCTCTGCTCTACCTCAGGGCCTTCATGGCCCGTTCTACGGTGAGCTTTAATTTTTTATACTCTACCAAGATGTGATCAACCCAACTTGCACGTTTTTACATTTAACATTTCTCATTTAATTTCCAATACAAGTCCAATGTGCATGAGGCTGTTTTGATAATCTCGTGCATATTCAGACGCCCAAAAGTTGCCAGTCACTAATCTATATTAGCTAAGAATTTTTGTCTCAATATTTTAGCATTAAGTCGATTAAATCGGTTAAAAATTCCAATGACCCCCAACGAAAATCGAAACCTCTGCCTTCCGGCTTGTAGCGCAGTGCCTCAACCAAGTGGTCCACAGTGTTCCCCCCAGTTTCCACTAAAGCTAGGTAAAAACTAAACTGTGCCCAGCGTTTCTAAAATCTTACTTACATTTCTAAAGACCTTCCTGGAAGAAAGGCTATTTTCTTGTGCTAAGTTAAGTAGCATTTCAGAAATATTTATATCTAATACTTTTTATACCTAGTATGTGCTCCTCACCATGTGTAGTTAGTGTGACGCTACTAAGAAGAACGAGGTGGAAAAGACACAAAGAACACTTGTGAAATATGACAAATTCATGAACAGAAATATCTGAAGGAGAAAAGCACTTGACGTGATCATAGAGAAGATGACAGCAGTGAAATGGTGCTTATATATATATATATATATATATATATATAGGGTGTAAGGACGTTTAAAGGGTTCTCGTTGCTCAGGATTAGATGCATTGATGGCCTCTTACGAGCAACGAAATGAAGCGTCGAGTTCCATAAAGGATATGGCATTAATTAATCAGCTCACACTTTATGGGTTTCATTAAGAAGGCTTCTGCTTCGTGGAGTTAGTTATTTAGATATTATCTTAGCAAAACGCCTCTTTTCACTTTTGTTATGAAACGTCTCCCTAGTGCTCCACTGAAGTGTTTTGGAAAGTATTCAGCCACACTCTTCAAATGCTTTCGTCTTGTTTGGCATAAAAGGGAACGGTTAAGTGAGCTTAATAGTAAGAAAACGAACCTCAAAGGGATGTTACGGTCTTCGTTAACTCTTGACTTCCGAAGCTCACATTTTTCGTACGTTGTCGGAGAAACAACCACTAGACTTTTTACCAAGTAATTTCTTCATGGCCATTTCGAGCATTGAAGATGGAACTATTATGCTGTGTGGAAAGGTCGGGCATCAATGACGCAATGACGCAGCGTCACATGCCAGACGAACCGAGACAGCAAGTGAATAACACTTCTTGTTTACAAGAAAAAAGAATTTCTCGCTCATTTTGAAATGTTAAGTTTCATAATTCCACTGGCATATTTAAGGAAAAGAATGCATAATGACGACCTTCAACGTTTCACTCTTCGCTATATATTACAAATCTGACAGGTCAAAGTGGGCCGGGCATGTGGTACGCATTTAGAGGTAAAAGATATGCATAATTTTAGTCGGAAAACACGAAAAAAGGGGACACGGATAGGCTGAGGGTGTTCGAAAACAGGGTGCTGAAGAAAGTATTTGGGGAGGAGGAGAGGTGCACACATGGTTTTTGGCAGGAAACCTGAGGGAAAGAGACCACTTGGAAGACCTAGGCATAGATAGGAGGATTATATTAAAATTATCTTCAAGGAGTGGGAAGTGGGGCATGGACTGGATTGATGTGGTTCGGGATAGGGAAAGGTGGTGGGCTCTTGTGAATGCGGTAATGAACCTTCGGATTCCATAAAATGCAAGGAATTTGACTAGCAGAGGACCTGTTAGCTTCCCAAGAAGGACTCAGTGAGTTAGTGAGTTAGTAGACAGCTCATGAATTTTTCCTATTTATGTTGCAAATAATATTACTACAAACACCCACTATAATTCGCTTCACTTTACATGCTGTGTTTGGTAACCGCGCCAGTATAACACCATGTTATATGCGCTACACGTACAAGTGTGGAAAGCTAGCAAGAAATCGTCGATGGAAAAAGTTATCGAATAGTGAAAGAACAGCGGTAATGCAAAATGCAGGATAGTGCCGGAACGCACAAACCCATTGTGTATTCCGACGTTCTCAATATTCACTATCATTTTCATCACCATACGTACAGAATAACATACAAATGGAAAAGAAAGCATAAGAAAATTACGGAACAGTTGCAAAGAAAAGAAAGAAAAGAAGACAGACAAGAAATAAGGAATAAAGAGACTTAGAACCGAAATATGATCCCCACGTCCATTAAACATCTCCATCTCGTTAACTGGAAAATTGGCTTAAATTGTAACGTTTCTAAACTTTTTTTTTTTGCGTGGCGCCGGGTTCGATTCTCAGACAGAAAGTGAGAGCCCTACCGTTTTCCTCCGTCCCTCCGGGCAAATACTGGTTTAAACTTTAAATAGGCCACGACCGCTTTCTTCCACATATTTTTCACTTTATTTTTACCGTGACTCAGTCATTCGACACTATAGTATGAGTTACCAAAAGGGCTAATCAACAAACTACAAACAAATGTACATTTCGTGTAACGCCCACTGACGTAAAGTTGTGCTTTTTATTATCAATTACATGCGACATGTTCTTACTTACAGTGACTCTAGAAGACGAGGTACTTCTTGTAAACAACCTTCTGTCTTCATTAATGTATATCATAAAGTTATCCCAGTGGCCGCGCGGTCTAAGGCGTGCGTCTGCGGCCGAGCACTTGCTGGGATTGCGGGTTCGAATCCCGCCGGGGACATGGATGTCTGTCTGTTGTGAGAGTTGTGTGTTGTCTGGTACAGCTCTCTGCGTCGGGCTGATCGCTTGTCCAGAGTAGTCCTACCGAATGAGATGTGTGCGTGTGTGTGTGTGTGAGTGTGTGTGAGTGTGTGTGTGTGTGTGTGTGTGAGTGTGTGTGAGTGTGTGTGTGATCGTGAAGCCTCAGTAATGAGGAGACCCTGGCCCACTATTGTCTGTAGGGCCATGGAAGAAAAAAATCATAAAATTGGTGTACTTAGAAATCCTGTTTTCTTCAGTGTACATGTACACTAATTAGTATGTGTACTACCCAACAAGACAATCCTTTACAGCTTCAGGAAAAGAAAATGGTTCGTCTTCAGCTTGTATGAAATTTATTTCGTTAAAATGTCTTACTTAACTCCTTTAAAGCAAAGCGTACCACAATGTTTAACATTCAAAAATTCTACGTTCCCCCCACTCATTGTACTACCCTTTTGTATGGATTTCAGAACCAAGAGCTTTTCTCCCCTACGTAGCATTAAGGGTTTGATTTTTATAACCGAAATTGTGTTTACTGCGCGGTACAAACTGACACTTTATATATAATTCAGGGTAATATTTACGTTTAAACAATTTACTCTCCATTACCTCAAATGGATTACTTATTTTAATGAAACAATATCTTAGATTTTGATGATTCATACACCGTGACTAGTCAATGTGCCCGTTCAAAGCCGTCTCTCTTAAATAAACTGTGTAGTTGCTATACCTACAGTGGAGCCGCGTAGTTGTTTGGTAGAAACCGAGTGCGAGAGAGCAGCAAAACAGTAGTGGACACAGCTTATTTGTTTCAGAACAACAGCCTTGTCGTTTCCTGGCTACCGTATAAGAAGAGATGGAGAAAAAAAAGGAAATTGGAGAGACGAAAGAATCGTATATGAAAGTTAGAAGAAAGCAAAGGACTATCACAACTTTGCAAACTATGCTGAAATCTCTTGGAATATTCACGTGTTTCCATAACAACCTTTTCCAGTTCGGCAGTTGTTGAGAAATTTTAATATTGCAGACTTTTGTTTTCTCGGTCTCCGTCAGTGTACCCCTACATCCATGCAGAAATAACATAAAAAATATGAAAAGATAGACAAAACATAGCCGCAGAGTTCGAAAATGTACTTTTCCACTGCTTCTTTTCCCTACAGAGATGAATTTCATTTTACATTTTCCTCATGGCCGCAACTTTTAACAGCAAAACTCTTTTATACTCATATTCACCTTCCCCATGCTTTGCCAGAATTACTGCTGGTAGCTTGACGTCCCTTCAATCTGCGCATTTCTCACATGAGAGTAAAATAAATCTACTGACACAGAGGTCTAAGGCATCACCCTACTAAACTGATATTAGATTTGATATCAGTGTTTTCTTAAATATTCACTGAAATCATATCGGTAAAGGAAGATATATTTGATAAGGTGATTTGTGCAATATTCACATTCTCTGTGCAAAAACATAAAGTTCACTGATCATGAATGATCCCCGAGTGTTGGGGGGGGGTGTCTGGCGCGGTGCGGGAGACTGGGGGAAACGCCGTACTGCTATTGGTAGCAGCGACATGCTACTACACACATACTGAAAACATCAAGCACTTCCAGCAGCGTATAGCGAACAGGTACACTGTGCGAATGCACTCAGGATGGGTAGTAGCAACTCGTCATTCATCACAAAATCTTGCGCATGCGTATCTACAGCATTCCTGGCAGGAGTCGTCTCCTGGTATGGCAACAGTACTGAAGACTGTGAACTTAACATTACGCCGTAGTTGTTAACCCACTTGATTCATAATTTGAAGCCTCCAGGTTCAAAAATCGGTCCGGAAGCCTAATAACTGAATTGAGAATTTTCTAAGTTTATCCACGGAAAGATAAGAGGGATCAATATCTTATATCAGACAATGACATTTTTGTTGTTGTTGTTGTTGTTGTTGTTGTTGTTGTTTATTGTTTATAATGTCTCGCACTTCTACATAAACTGAGCAATTCATAAGCCGTCTTTAAAACAGAACTATAGAACTACTCCTTAGTTCCAGTATTTTTCAACAAAATGTACTTAAGTTGTTTATTCCTTATACTACACGCGTTTAGCAATACCTAATACCTGGAATTATATGTTAGTTAGATTTGACAAGTTCATACACAGTGCAAAAAAAAAGTCATCACTGACACAAGAAAATTCAGTACGATACATGAAGCGAACCCTGTATTGCTCTTCATATTGAAATGTAAATTCGGATTAAAACGAGGAGTTACTAGCGGGTCTCATAACGCCTACTTACTTAATAGAAGAAATATAAATGTCTATCACTTAGTGAATATTGTAAAGGTAAATGCTGCCCTGTAACCTGCCAAGCAGTTACTGAGGAGAAGTGCATGTGTTGCTTTACGCCTACTCAGTATCGGCCCAGAAAGGAAGTGGGTGGTCAACGCCACGCCCTGGCCGCTTTACCCCCGGGAAAGCTATCCAGTACCCATTGCACAGGAGGCTAGGTGGGCCTATTCACCGGTTTGGAAGGGTCCGTAAAATGTCGCCTCCCGCGGGATTCGAAATCCGAACCTCCTAGCCCGCAGCTAGTCGTGAATATTGTTACAAAACTAAATAATATACACGTACGGCTTTAATATACATAGTCACTTATCAACACTGTGAATGGTAAAGAACTTTGATTTTATTTATTCTGTGGATGCCGGTACAGACAATCTGTATTCAGTCTGTGTTTTCTCCACATCCTAACAGCGATACAGTTGAAGGCTGGGTTTTTTCCCCGACGGTCTAAGCAATATCTCTGTGGGTTTTTACCCACCCCAACAACGATGCTTGGCTTGGCTTGCTTCTCTCTTCCTCAAACTTTGATGCGTCCGCCAAGCTTTTATTACTGTTTGTAGGAAATTACGAGGTATGAAGTTGGGGTGGGCTCGAACAGATTCATAAACACTTTCGTGAAAATCGGTCAGCTATATCAAAATCTGACGTGGGGTACACACACACACACACACACACACACACAGACACACACACACACACACACACACACACACACACACACACACAACCAGACAACTGGGTGATCAGGTAAGAAAAGTTTTCTGTTTCTAGGCAAAGCATTCTAATAGCGAGGATGTCAAGTCGGACTACGTTTTGAAGACGACGTTTGATGCTTCTTATATTGAGAATTGCATGGATAATATATGGAAATATTAGCAACCACCTATCAAAGTGCATGGCTTTAGATCCCAGGAGACAGTAAATATTCAATTACAGAATGTGTTTTCCAGTCTTCTCCGCTGTCCCATGTGCCATTTCAAGAACAAGTTCAACATTCATATCAATACCAAATGTATGCACTAGAAACAGATATTATAATTACCACTAATTTTCCTGGTATGTCTTTGTTATATTACTCTTCCTCTTGCTTTCAACTTTTTACTCAACAAACTGTTATAACGATGTCGAGTAATGCGAAATGAAATTATGAGACTTAGAACTTCCACCACTTGCTTCTGAAGTTATTTCTAAAGAATTGTAACACATCCCATTCAACGTAACAATTTTGAAAATTAAAGTAACTAATTGCAATAAGTAACGACGCAGTTCATCCCAAATCCTGGAATTCTTCTGACATTCCCCTCTCGAGACACGCGTCTTACACGGTAGGCTACGAACTAACAATTATAGATAATTTATTACGACATGAATATATGCAGTGTACTCTCGATTATCCGTGCGCGGATTATCTATTTTGCGGATTATCCGTTCGCGTTCGTAAGTTGCTAATGACTAATGACGAAGGTGGGAAGTAACGTGATTTAGTGCCGAGTGCTCAGACAAAATCCTGAATACAAATGAAAATCATGGACTATTTACCCAAGAAAATGCATAAGCTACGTAGGTTTCATGTCTGTAATAAATAAATTGGTTTTATTTTTTGTTCATGGCTCAATAAATTTTTTTTTCGGATTATCCGTATTTCTCAAGCATTCGTGCAATCTCTCCCCACTAGCATCCTGGATGATAGGGAGTGGACTCTATTACTTACACCGTATACTTGTAAAAACACAGAATTCTTAATCCCATTAGCCAAATACTGGGTAAGCCTGTACTTATAACATGCACGTTATAGGATGTTAACACGAAACTATTTTAAAAGGCACAAACCCAGTTTCTTGGAGGGTGGGCTCGCTGATACGTAGCAGTGCTAGGTAACATAAGATTCATCAAGTTTTATGTTCAGGTATCCTATCCATAAATATACTGGAATTTTAAAGAGGGCGTACTAGCCCTCTGGCTCCAAATGACGCACACGCTCCGTTGCAGCGTGCTGGCTTCGATTCCCTAAAGAAGCAACAAATACGTCTGCCATTTATGGTCAATTTTTACAGCCCTGTTTGGGTTTTATTCCGTAGGCTGTGGCTTTTATGCAAAAGTTTGCATGAAAAATTTAATCCTTTAATCTAAACGTGAAATTTTGCAGAATGTAAAGGGAATTGAATTCGGGCGCCAAAGGGCTATATTGGACGATCTGGAGAATTCACGTTAAAGGAGACTACAAACCTGTCCCAACACAGACTAGGCCAAAAACAAATCCTATCCACAAATAGAGAGATTAAAACCTACAAAACCATAGCGTCACCCGCTCTTTAACGTTTCAGAGAAACCTGTTGCCTCCTTTATCTAAATAAAAGACAATGGAAAGAGCAGCTTCCCCTGAAACCTCGGTAAACCTCTAACAGTATACACGGCATCACAACCCAAAAGACTCCGCTATGATAACCTCAAATCTGGCTGCAAATTCCACAACTACAAGATCCATAATTCTTCGTTTGTAATGAAATAATAACAACTGTGATGATGCCAATAACAATAAGAAGGGCGAGACTTGTAGCATGCACGAGTAAATGAAGAATTCATCCATACTTTTAATCGAAATTCTGTGAGACACCCCTTAAGGTGTAGGTATGGAAAGATATTATTAAAATTGGGGCTAATTTGAAAGATACAAGCTCTAATTATTGACAGGACACATCTGCTTCAAGAGAGAGTCTCGAGTCAAAATCTTGTAAAGAGGTAATTCAAGTTTTTTTCTCCCCCGAGCTGCTGTCTGCTTCTTCAAGACTTTGTCTCATGTCATTAGTTACTGTAGCTAGGTCATCAAACACTGAAACACAGTCACCGAAAATGCGTCTACAGACTTTGCTACTAAGAGTGATTAAACCTTTAAAGACGACGCGTATCTGTTTTATATAAGGACTCAGTGCGCACCGCGCTGTAAACACTCTCCACTTCGGTTATAAAAACCAGTCTCTTAATGTTTTATAAGTCAAAAGTTGCTGTTTGTTCTGAGATCCGTACAAAACACATAAACGCAATGTGGGCACCACGTAGAATTTTTTAATGTTAAACCGGGTAGTACGTAAAGTTACCGCTAGGCTTTAAAAGGTTAAATGATGCTCTCGGTGGCGAAGATATAGCATCGGTAACGGATGAATATACAGCATTGGTGCAGTCCTAGGCAAACACGTACAAGTGCCACTTAAACCCACATGGACTGACGCAGATTTGAACACGGGCCTTCTCGGTGAGAGGATGGATAATATCGGCATGGGCCACAGCACGACCCGATTACATGGATCGTGGACACAAAAGCGTGGGTACGTGGTGGCGCAGTTAGTTGAGGCACTGCGCTACAAGCCGGAAAGTCGCGGGTTTTATTCCCGATGGGGTGATTGGGATTTTATATTGACTTTAATTCTTCCGCCCGCACTATGGCTCTGGGCTCGACTCAGCCTCTAACAGAAATGAGTACCAGGAATATCTCGTGGGGGTAAAGGGTAAAGGCGGCCGATGCGAAGGGCTGACAACCTTGCCAACTTCATGTGCCGATTATCTAGAAATTCTGAGGACCTCAAATTTCTGGAGTCCTACGGGCCTGTCCAGGCCTTTGTTGGGATGACTTTACTACTAACGGAGCAGCTCCTTTGTGGCTACCAAAAAATTCAGTCATCAGTTAAATAAAAGCTACGAGTAAAAACAGAGGATTCTTTACCCTTTAGTTTTGTCTGCTACTTTTTTGTGGGTGTGAAAAACTCGCCAAATTCGATCCTTCTCATAAAAAGTCCATTCCCATCACTGTTTGAATAGGTAGGAGGAGCGACTGCTCTTCAGAATAGAGTGCGGCACTACAATTAGTATTTGGCAGACGAAAGCTGAAATACGTGGTACATAAATGTAAATGATTTGGGGGGGTGGGGGGGTGCCGTTAACCCGGCACAAATACTCGATCGAGATGTGTATTGAACTGGATGTTCGCCAGACGACCGTGCCTGTATCTGGCACTCGATTGAGACGATGGCGCTTCAGTGATCGGCATACACCAGAAAGACTGGAGGGTGATCACACAGACCCTCAGCTGCACCTGATGCTTATAGAATATTCAACCACAGCTTTACATTATTGCACACATAAGTTAGAAGCACAAGAATATGTTTTGTCACAGGTGTCATCTGGGTTTAACAGATAATATTGCCAAACAATATCACCAAGAATAATGCCGATAGCCTCTCAGATTGTCCAGAAATACCCCGTCTTCTCTAACCCCACCCCCACCCCGAATTATCATCACCACTTTAACAAAGTTCTGTTAGTTAGTCCTATCCTCAGCCACTTGAATCCAGCCACTGTCTCCAATCCCTACTTCTTCAACGATCTGTTTTAATATTATCACTCCTCTACAGCTACATCTTCATTGTCGTATCTGCCGTTCATCCATTCAAACTTACATTTTGTGTTCATCTTTCATCTACCAAATTCATACTACATATCCTGCCCCTTTACATCTTTTTAATTTTATAGCAAACTTTTCGCCTGCTTGTGACATACCATACATAGAACATAACTCGAAGAGTGCAAATTAAGTGACTTTGTATCAATTGCTGAGGTGTTTTAAATTACAGCAGCGATCTTCAGAATCTTAGTATCTATGGAACCCTTGTAACTAAATCTGAATTTTCGCGAAATCACTCCAAATAAAAGTACACTTTTGGGCACAAAACGAAACAAAACTTTTTAAAATATTACACTCTTTCCAAAATAAAACACTTAAGCATATTTACGAAAGCAGAAGTCTCATTATTGGTGATTTACAATGAAAATGAACCCAGCGCCGACTATGCATAACGATGGGGAGAAAAATAAAAACGCAAGTGCAAAGAATCAAAATTATATTTACTGATTTACTTCTAAAGGAAATAACCTTGCCGAACCCCTGAAAGTTGGCCATCTTTCTCCAGCACCACATTTATTCGCGCATAAGTTAAAATGTGTTGCTCCTCAATATCGATGTTAAAAACATAGATTTCACTGCTCAGTCTTGCCGAAGGGATGAAGTTTCTGATTTGTATTCGAAAGGCGTCACATTCGACTCTAGATGAAGACACCGAGCAAAACCACGAGAAGACATACCTCTGGTTCTTGATCGATTGCTCCAAACAAATGCGTCAACACTGTACCTTGAAAGAGGTTACGCTGCTTCCATCCAAATACCTTCCAATTTATTATTCACACTCAACTAACTTTTCGAAGATATATCCCGAGTCACTAATAACGTCGCTGAACTAGAAAAAGGTAAGATTTTGCAAGGTCAACAGACTTATGTCTGCTTTGGACTGCCAGCATTGCTTATCGTTTAAATCGTGTGAAACGTCACCAATCTTTAATCACTTATTGAACCTAGAAGCCTAGTTTAGCGCTACATTAGACATACTCAGTCTTCGCTAGAAATTTAAATTTTCTCATATTTCTCCCTCTACTTGAAAAATCCTCCTTTCCTTTTACATAAATTTCCATTTTCACTATTATTTTTTTCCACAAACATCTCTTTTGTCATTAAGTTGAAACTCTCCTCTGTACCTTTAATGTTTCTTTCCATTACACACTGTAGACAGTCTGTAGCGACTGATTCCTTCAACCTACTTACACCTACTTCACAGGGGGAGAGCAAAGTAATTCCTAAAACGTCTACGGTTGAGATTAACTTTAGAATTACAATGTGACTCTATATCAAAGTTTATTTAACCTGCTATTTTCCATAAAACCGGAGACTCTTGCTTCTGTTCTCCCTGAAAGATCGAGGAAGGTAAATTCCGCAACGAACTTATACATCAAACACGAAAACATCAGTGTTTCGTGGTCATCACATTTCCTGCCTTCAAATAATACACACAAAATTCTTTCATCCATCCAAAAATTATATACTGGCCAAAGGCAATACAGCTACGTAAGAGTAATTTACCTTTATGAAGTAGCAAGCTGAACACTGTGACCTGACACCTTTAGCACAAAAGAAAGCAACTCTGTTTCTCATATATTGGAATGCACCCTCCCCACAATTATAGGTAAAGAACAACTTCATTTTCATTGCTTCTTTGACAAAAAAAAACCATACTTTATCCACACAAGGAACACTGGCACAGTGACTCCTGTTTTGTTTCGTTTTGTTTTGTAGTCGAGAGACTGGCGATTCGTATCTTGAATGGAAAACCGACAGTACTGATTTCCACATTTCTCCTTTATCAGATTTAATCACACATGTCCATGGTTTATATGGCGTCGAGTGGAACAACTGTAGTTACATGTGAGTGATTAACTGGATGTGGAAGGAAACAATCGCGGCCAATTTTGTGGAAATATTCAGTATTCTGAATAAGGTAACTGAAGAAATTTTGTAAACTTTAGGATTACGTTGCGCGATGCCGAGTATCTTCCTGGGGCTCTCTCAAGTACCAGTCTGTAGTCCTAACTATTTGTACACACCCTTCAGCACAGGCTGGTTCTGCGTAGCATTTCTCAGCCACTTCAGTGATAAGCCTACCTGATAGGTGACTGTGAATACAGCCACCAGTGCTTCTTCAAAGCTCACTACGTTTAATGGCGTACAAGAAGGGAGAGTTAATTAACTCTTTAAAGACGAAGCGTATCTGTTTTATACAAGGACTCAGTGCGTACCGCGCTGTAAACACTCTCCACTTCGGTTATAAAAACCAGTCTCTTAATGTTTTATAAGGCAGAAGTTGCTGTTTGTTCTGAGATCCGTACAAAACACATAAACGCAATGTGGGCACCACGTAGAATTTTTTAATGTTAAACCTGGTGTTACGTAAAGTTACCGCTAGGCTTTAGAAGGTTAAAGGAAACACACTGAAAAAACAAAAAGGAGAATATATGAGAACCAAGTGCTGAGGATGGTATTTCATTCTAAGAGCTGAGAAGCAACATGAGGCTACAGAAAATTATGAAAAGAGGAACTCCAAGCAATACTCTATATTGGCCTATTGAAAATGATGTTACAATAATTCAATCAAGGATCATTAAGAGAGATTTGAGGATCTCACAGTGGCGCTGCTGAAGATGCAGATCTTCTGAGATGTTAGGCTGTGTCGTTGGACACTACGTACCCAAAGCAGAGTGTAACTTCCCAGCAGACTTGGGTCTCAAAGGATAATCAGTAACCCTTTAAAGACGAAGCGCGTCTGTTTTCTATAAGGACTCAGTGCGTACCGCGCTGTAAACACTCTCCACTTCGGTTATAAAAACCAGTCTCTTAATGTTTTATAAGCCAGAAGTTGCTGTTTGTTCTGAGATCCGTACAAAACACATAAACGCAATGTGGGCACCACGTAGAATTTTTTAATGTTAAACCTGGTGGTACGTAAAGTTACCGCTAGGCTTTAAAAGGTTAGCGAAGGCCACGACACTCATTAGGGAGATAAACTACGCACAAAAGCGTTTAATAGGAAAAGCAGAAAAGAAAACATCTTTGGGAGAGTTATCAAAGATGGGGGAATAATATTAAAAGGGATTTTAAGAAGCAGTGTGTATATGAAGAATGGTTTTTTTCTTGGATATAAAGTCGTGTAGTCTCATAGAAGTCTGCCGACTTTTCAGCAGGAATTGCAGCTTCCACTATGAGGGTAGATGAAAATATAACGCAAAAGGTACGCAATGCAGGTGCAGCAACAGGTTAAAATAGGGCAGAGCTCTGGCAGAGCCACTGAGAGGGGGGAAAACGCAAGAGTTAAAAACTTAAAATGGGCGGGTGTGTGGGCTAAATTTGTCTTGACCAGAATACGATCCGGTAGAGGGATTTTGTGAGCAACGTACTGACCTTCTGTTTCAGTAAAAGGTGGGAAATTTCTAAATTACCTAAGCGACTAGCAACTCCTGAAGTAAAACTCTAATCCACTGAGTTTATTTCCACCGTCCACCTCTGTGCTATTGTAACTCCGCATCCGACAAAAGTTCATATCCACGACGTATATGACGCATAGGACACTGACAAACCCCGTTCAGTTTCCTCTGCACCTGCTCAATCCTGCCCACCTGCACCCATCACCGAAGAAGAATGACTCATTCTCCGCTCTCCCTTCTCACCCCCTCGTCTTCATCACTTCAATCAGTAAGTACAATAACAAATTTGTGGTCTATTCACTGCTTACTGATTCCGTAATAGGTCTTTTGTAGGTTTAATATTATGCATAAATAATTGTTGGACTTTTCCAAAAAAACATGGTTGAAATATTTCGTTTCGTTTCGTAGTCCTGACCTTCTTCTGCCTACTCACAGTAGGTGTCGAGGTTGTTTGTTTTCACTTGATCACACTCAGACACACACCACAGTCGGTAGGACTCCTCTGGACGAGGGATCGGTCTGTCGCAGAGACCTCTGACAACACAAACACTCACAAGAGACAAACATCCATGCCCCCGGTGGGATTCGAACCCACGATCCCAGCAAGCGCTCGGCCGAAGGCCCACGCCTTAGACCGCGCGGCCACTGGAATCGGTGTTCAAACATTTGTAGGTGTTTATAAGAGTTTTTTTTAACAGTATTTAGGGAACTTCGTTGAGGGTTTTGGGATGGACTGGGAAGGCATTATTATTTTTACCATTTACAATAATACGTATGAAATGCGGTACATATATCCGAATTTCGCTATCAGATCCGTTTTGAGGAACGCATTATAGTCGGATAACGAGGGTTAACTGTACTGGAAGGCCTATGGCTCTGGATAAACTGCTTCACATAACTTCAGAGACCAAGGATAAAAGCGGAAAGCTGCGTTTGCGAAGTATGTTGAAGCACCGTTGTGTTCCCTCCAAATTACAGTGTGATTTGTTTTCCAGTGCTCTGAGTACGTAGGATTACAAAGTGTACAATGCTACAACGATCTGCGATCATACATTAAAATGGATTTGCAAGGAAGCACTCATGTTCTTAGCGTAACATTACGTCGGGATTTGATTGTGTAAATAAAATGCATTAAAACCCTCTAATTAATAAAATTTCCGATCCCAGTGGCCGCGCGGTCTAAGCCGTGAGTCTGTCGGCCATTCGATTGCTGGGATTGTGGGTTTAAATTCCATGGGATGGAGGTGGGGGCTTGGATATCTGTCTGTTGTGAGTGTTGGGTGTTATCGTGTAGAGGTCTCTGCATCGGGCTGATCACTCGTCCAGAGGATTCCTACCGAGTGTAGTGTGTCTGAGTGTGATCGTGAAGCATCAATGACGATGTGGCTGTGGCCCGCTAGGGATTGCTGCGCCATGGGGGAAAAATTAATAAGATTGCCGTCAAATAGAACTAAACAATATTCTATTAATGACAAGCTACATGTTTCGGCCCACTTGTTAATATTATTATAAAATCAATATAGTTGCGTTTGACGGCGATCTTTATGAGTCAGTTATAAAAACACAGTAAGACGTCCCTAATTAAAATTAAAACACCCAAAATAGCGCTGCCTCAGTCGAGATTAGAAACCGGCAAGTGCCAAATAAAAGGTTTACTGCCTTATCCTTATCCCACCATGTTCGGGTTTTATATATTCGTGGTTAAGCTGCGCACAATATATTATCACATATTTTCTTTCCCATGATTTCATCTTATGAGTTTGTGCAGTTTTCATCTCTTCTAAAACACCGGTGCTACGTTATTATCCGACCACACAGCACCTGGCAATTGTGTAGGAAATATTTTTCAAAACTGGCGTCAGACCTTTCACGTCAGTCATGTTAGCCGAGCTCATACGGTTAATATGAGCGATCCGCCATGCTAACCATAACAGTCTGAACACAAATGAGAGCCCGTTCTCATATAACAGTGTCAAAACACGTGAACCCAGCTAGTTTATTCGCGTTTTTAAAACATGTTCCACTCGGTGGCGGGGAGTTTATGTTAACCTATGCACGTGGCTAACACAGTAAACATGAATGTTTGGACGTCTGGCTTCCATCTATCCGTTTTCGTATTTTCCAGGCACACATGCCTCCCTGAAAGAGAGAAACGCTAGCATGCAAAATTTGATACGCTTACAGAAGAGCTTATGAAGCAGCCTTTTGGAATATTGTGCCGTGTCTACTGGCAAATATTTATCGACGTTTCAGAGAATACAACTGCATCCTTCTTTAACGCTTTAAAGACGAGCCGTAATCTGTTTTATATAAGGACTCAGTGCGTACCGCGCTGTAAACACTCTCCACTTCGGTTATAAAAACCAGTCTCTTAATGTTTTATAAGGCAAAAGTTGCTGTTTGTTCTGAGATCCGTACAAAACACATAAACGCAATGTGGGCACCACGTAGAATTTTTTAATGCTAAACCTGGCCGTATGTAAAGTTACCGCTAGGCTTTAAAAGGTTAAGATCAAAGAAGCTAGTAATTTAAGGGGACATGTAACATCTTAGAAGAGTGAAAAGAAAAGGAACTTGAGTAGATAACAGATACATATGATAAGCGCTCGCTGCTTTACAGCGACTGCGGATAAAAGCAAAAATATGAGGCAGTGAAATATACAAATCACTTGTAGTGCCCCCCCCCCACCCCGCAGATCCCGCTGCGCGCGGGGCATCGTGCGTTATACCCTCCCCCACCTCTGCCAAAACGTACAGAACACTAAAATTTGTTGAAGCTTCTTCCGGATTTGTTTCCGTTCTGACAGAAATCCCTATTGTGAGAGATGTGGAGGATAATTCTGTAATAATTATAGGAAGCCCTTAACTTGCGGGGATCCCCTGGCCGTTTATCTGCGCCACTGTCAATTCCCTTTATGTGTGCCACCTCGTTGTGCTTAAAATCAAATTACAAGAAAAATAATAATAATAGCCGTGCAACACAATTTCAGATTTGTCGTGATGTTTATTCAATTGTCATTTTATATTCAGTTACACAACATGCTTCGGTATTGATCTTTGCCATCATCAGTGTATCTTTCAGAATCCCTCCATATAGGTGATTATACAATGTTATTTACATTAAGTGAGATCTCACTTGTACGTAGGTAAAATAATACAACCCAATATAGCGAAACAGAACCAACATACGCACAATATTATTGTTTATTTATTTAATCTTTGTCTTTTAGTTCATCTCCCCGACATGTTTCGGCAATGACTATGCCATTCTCAAGGAAGCTACTTCAAATTACATAAGATGTGCATTAAATTGTGAATTATAAAACGTTAAAGCTGTTTAAAATGTTAAAAATCTTCTGTAAAATTCCTGTGCTTCTTTTGATGCTATGGTGCTGTTTCTGGCCTGGCGTCCCTAATTACGGATGCCACGACAGAAGCAGTACCAGTCCCTAATTAGGGACGCCAGGCCGGAAACACCACCACAGCATCAAAACAAACACAAGAATTGCGCAGCATAAAATTTTTACAGAAGATTTTTAACATTTTAACAGTTTTAACATTTTATAATTCATATTTTAATGTACATCTTATGTAATTTGAAGTATCCCCCTTGATAATGACAAAGTTATTGCCGAAACATGTCGGGGAGATGAACTAAAAGACAAAGTTTAAATTAATAAAAAATAATATTATGCATAAGTTGACTCTGTTTTGCTGTGTTTATCATATGCACGGAAATGAATAACATAAAAATAAAATTCAATATTAATTGTGACTTCCAATTCCAACTCATCAATTCGTTCTAATAATTTTCAACTTTTTAACAATTTTCCTTTACTCTTCTATTTTAGTACTGTTAACTCATAACAAAACGATATTTACTTTTATTATTTTACTTACATATAAATGAGATGTCACTTAAACATAAATAACATTGTATAACGATCTGTATGGAAGAATTCTAAAAGATACACCTAATGATGACAAAGATAAATGCCGAAACATATTGTGTAACTGTATATAAAATGACAGTTGAATAAACATCACGATAAAACCTGAAGTTGTGCTGGACGGCTATCATTACTATTGTTACTGTAATACAAGCTACCAATTCTATTTACATGGTGAGTATACCTTCATTGTCCTACGCGATGAACACAAAACAATTCGCCATTAATAGTTATTCAGTTGCTTTACTTATGTTGGTAAACTCGCTGAAATTACATGATGATGACAAAGGATTGTGTACTAGCGACAGCATCAAGCACAGCTTATTAATAGAAACGATGCGCATTTGTGCTGCAGAGGGGACGAGTCAGACCACAACTCCTGTCAGACGAATACCGCTGGCTAATGTACAACACAGGCCCGATTACGTAACTATAGATATGACCAAAGTGACAAGATAAGTGCTATTGTGCGATGTAATTAATCACTGCCCCAACACTTGCAACGCGATGATTTATTATGGTAACTAAAAATGTGCTAAAGAAACAGCAAAGCTTTTTCCATTAAGAGGCTATTCAGACAGTCACAAAATCAGTAAGTAAAAGTGTTTCTGTCTAAACTGAATTCAGAAAAGAATGTTTAATACATTAATCTCTCTTTACGGTACACACAGGAAAGTGGGTTTTCACCCTTGCATAACTTTGGCGTATAAAAATAATAACTCAGGTTCGAAGCTACAGTCTGAACTTGCTTACTTTACAAATTTTATCCGTGGTATGTATTTAAATATAAAACACTGCGTTTCAGGAGAAGCACGCCTGAAGGCTGGGAACGATTCTGTCCCGGAAACGTAATATGTTACACGTAGCGCGTCAAGATATTTAGAAGAGATTGGGTCTAAAAATCGTTTAAGAAATTTTCAAAAATGCCTTCATTGCAACATTTTGGTACATGTATTAACCCTTTCAGGACGAAGCGTATCTGTTTTATATAAGGACTCAGTGCGTACCGCGCTGTAAACACTCTCCACTTCGGTTATAAAAACCAGTCTCTTAATATTTTATAAGGCAAAAGTTGCTGTTTGTTCTAGGATCCGTACAAAACACATAAACGCAATGTGGGCACCACGTAGAATTTTTTAATGTTAAACCTGGTGGTATGTAAAGTTACCGCTAGGCTTTAAAAGGTTAAACTACTTCTCCACATAGGAGCCACGTAAATTAAGCCACTTTTCGTATCGTGGGACTATGAATGTGGCTTAAAATTTTATTTTCTAAAAAGAATATTGTGTTTCGAATATTTTATTTCATTTTTGCACCCACAAGGAACTATCTGAGTTTATAGGCATCCCGCTTACAGTCAGCTTAGTTACAACTGTTCATGGACATCAAAATTTTGAAGTCTACTGGCGTAAAACGCGACAACGGTATAACAAGTACTGTGGTACTGTGGATGTTAGCAGTAAGTTTCGTACACACTCCCTACTTTTGCACTCTCCTGTCAGCTCTGGCTTGTATCAACGGGCCCAAAGTGCCTGTCACCAGCTAAGTATATCATTATCAGCAATCACGTGAACAAAATGCCTAGCTTAATGGATAGTAATATGGTGAAGCGGGCTTGAGGGGGAAGGGGTAGGGTATAAGTTGGGGAAGGTGTAGAGGGAGCAACTAATTGGACTTAGTTGCACGGTCTAACCAGAGTAAGGATTCCAACAGTACCGTAACCTAGAATACTAATGTTGTAGTCGTCCTGCTTTTGCTGTAGAAACCCACTCTATAATTTTTATGGCTCTGAGTTCCGACTAGGTTTATGTACAAAGCTGTGAATACGAAGCGCGTGTCGATCAAATGTCGAAACTTAAATCATGCTGATTTGCTTGGAATTAACTCGTGAAAGGAAAGAAAATAATTTATTAATGTAAAGTTATAACCGTCTACAGCCAACGTTATATGGTTTTTATTGCAGAATAAGAGCGACAGTTTCGATCTTTTGGACCATCTTCAGGTTCTGTTCTTATCCTACTGTTACAGAAACTCTACTTATATAAGTAGAAGTAGAGTTTTTGTAATAATAGGATAAGAACAGAACCTGAAGATGGTCCAAAAGATCGAAACTGTCGCTCTTATTCTGCAATAAAAACCATATAACGTTGGCTGTAGACGGTTATAACTTTACATATAGTTGATATACGCCAACTGGGACAACGGATGTCAAAAAAATATATTTAACTCTCTTCTCTGAAAAGTCAGTTTCACTTCTAAATAAAGATGCAACTTCTTCTTCTTCTTCTTCTTCTTCTTCTTCTCCTCCTCCTCCTCCTCCTCCTCCTCCTCCTTCTTCTTCTTCTTCTTTGGTTGAGTATCTGTTGGGTGTTTTGAAGGGGCAATACACTTTTCTTTAAAAGAAATTTACATACATTTTCGACGCACATAGAGAACATAATTCCTTCACAGTTATGTCTCGTATTCCATCATCAAATGCAGGACATTCGAAGTGAGTTATTAATTCTGAAATTTTGAAAGCTAAAGCCTCAATAACTTTCAACTGAAATTCAACGCAATCCAAGAATAATATTTGATCTGTTTCGAATTTTTATGTCCGAATATTTCAGCACAGTAAAGATTTAATAATATCGGAAACACACGCGCTGAAATGAGGAAAACAGCTTCATTACTTTTCTCACAATATATGCAAGAAGAAGAGACTTCAGTCTTGTTTTCTTTCCGACCTTCAATTTAGTAGTTAACAGAATATAAGAAGTAGATGAGAAGTATTAAGTGTTAAAATTAACAATCCTATTTCCTCGAAATGGCTCCCCATCAAGGAAGAAAACAAATCCTTGAAAATTACTTAACTTCTAGCAACTTAAATTTAACTGAAGAAGAAAATTTTGTATCATAATACCCGTGACTTAATTACCATACAGCAAATGAAAGTAAACTGCTGGTGCTAATTAGTAACTTTTGAAGTCGAGCGAAATGTTTAAGACGCATAAAGCCTCAAAGGAACATTTGTTAATAGCTTATTTTCTTCGCGTCAAAACTCTTTCCATCGTCTTTATGAGACTGAGGTGCTTATTTGTAACGCTCTATGCAACTTGTTATACACAAATGACGTGAATGAAATTTGTGATAATAAGTAAAAAGCGGAAGTTAGTGAATCAGGGGAGAAATCAAAGTTACTATTTTCTTTTTGTTCTGGATTTACATCTTGCGGTTCTTACTGCTTCCAATTCATTTATTCAAATAATAAGTTCCAGTGCCCCACTGTCCTAACCAAGGCTATGTCAGTCACAGTAACTTTGCGATTCATAATATAAAACATTCTATAGCAATCATTATTTTTAATTACATTTTGTTAGAGTTCATTCAAAGTCACCTAACTACAAATACATCAAAGTTCATTGTTTGAAATGATTTACAATATTTCACTCAAAAATACTTCGGAGACTTCAGATAAGACCCTGAAGAGGGCCGAAGCTTGTGGAATCAATTCCACATAATTCATTGCAAACAATTTTGGACAAAAAAGTATCACATAATTTAAATGGACGGACTAGTAAACAACTCTTAGCAAATGTTTTCCGCTTATATTAGTTTCCCACTTTCAAGATAACCTTCATCAAGTTGTCTTAATCCGAGCACTCAAAGGAATTTTATTTTCTGGTGGTAATACTTTTCTTCAATGGCGCCACAGACATTAGTGACCCACGGCCTTTTCATTATCGAGTCTTAACGACCACAATCATTTAGACACACTACACTCAGTAGGACTCCCCTGGATGGGTGATCAGCCCGACGCAGAGACCTCTACCTGACAGCACACAACAGTCACAAGAGACAGACATCCATGCCCCCGGCGGGATTCGAACCCACAATCCCAGGAAGCGAACAGCCGCAAACCTACGCCTTAGACCGCGTGACCACTGGGATCGGCAGGTGGTAGTACATATAAAACATAAATTTAAGTGGTGTTTAAACAGTTACACATTACATAAAGGAATCTGTAAGGGATACGCCTCTCTCCGTATGCTTTGCTTCCCTTTGTACATTTTTGTAAAGACATGCCTTATGATGGTCCCATTGCCGAAACATGTAGGAAGAGTAACTGACGACGAGTTTTCACAATAAATACTCAGCTGTGTTTGACTGCTGCTCTCTGTTGAATATTAATCCTGATAAGACAGCACTGCGGTTGTACCCCAGATAATTCTGCCTCTTGTTCTAAGTACGAAACTTGATCTCTGACACTGAGGGAGGACATAGGCTGAGGGTGTTTGAAAATAGGGTGCTGTGGAAGAGATTTCTGTCTAACAGATACGAAGTTGCTGGGTACTGGAGGAGGTTGCGTGATGAGAAGCTTCATTATCCGTACGCCTCAAGAATTATAATTATTCTGGTGAACAACTCAAGAAGAATCAGAAGGTCTGGGCATCCGGCATGGATGGCGGGGGGGGGGATATATGTGCATATAGGACTTAGATGGAGAAACCTGAGGGAAAGAGACCCCTTGGAAGGCCCAGTTTAAGAAGGGGGGATAATAATAAAATGGACTTTCAAGAAATAGGATGGATTGGATTGAACAGGCTTAGGACAGGGACAAACGTACAGCTGTTGTGAATCCGGCAATGAATCTTCCGGTAACATAAAATGAGCTGAACTTGTTGACTAACTGAGGAAATACCAGTTTCTCAAGGACTCTGCTCCATACAGTAATGTGTCGAAACACCTCGAATTGTATTTATAAAATAAATAAAAGTGCCTTCACTTTAAGGTGTTTGCTGCCTGTACTTAGAATGCAGGTTTCTCTGAACGACCTGCCGACCAACACACTTTGAACTACCGCACGTTCCTTACGCACGACCCTATCTATTCCGGCGTTACGTTCCAAACAGCGGCCACTATTTGTAGCGTACTTCTCTTCTAAAAAGGAAAGAATAGACCTGAGTGGGTGTCCCTGTTGTCTTGCTCCAGTGGAATGATAAATACACGCTATACATGAAATGTTGTTTGTAAGCCAGAACTTACAAACGTGTGCAGGAAGCGAAAGTCGAAGCTTACAGACGATAAATGTACGTGTAGACGGTCTGTACAAACATATGGTGTCAGTACAAACATATGGTGTCAGTACAAACATATGGTGTCAGTACAAACATATAGTGTCAGTACAAAAATATAGTGTCAGTACAAACATATAGTGTCAGTACAAACATACGGTGTCAGTACAAACATACGGTGTCAGTACAAACATACGGTGTCAGTACAAACATACGGTGTCAGTACAAACATATAGTGTCAGTACAAACATATAGTGTCAGTACAAACATATAGTGTCAGTACAAACATATAGTGTCAGTACAAAAATATAGTGTCAGTACAAAAATATAGTGTCAGTACAAAAATATAGTGTCAGTACAAAAAAAATAATAATAATAACAATAATAGGCACACAGACTAAGACAGCTACGCAACTCTGTGTGTGTGCGGGCGATTGGGTGGGTGTGTACTTGTGGATGTGCGTATGTGGTGTGTGTGTGTGTGTGTGTGTGTGTGAGTGGATATGTATGTGTTTGTGTACGATTGTATGTGTTTGTGTGTGGGTGCAGGTGTGTGCCTGCGGGTGTGCGTATGTGGTGTGTTTGTGGGTGAGTGGTTGTGTGGGTGTGTGGGTGTGTGTGTGTGTGTGTGTGTGTGTGTGTGGAGTGAGTAAGCATAAGCGCACATTTCAGTTTTGAACTAAATAAGCGATTCTTGTTAAATTTGGTATGAACACTGTACCATTACAGGTCACCCTAACCTCGCATTTATGATGCCTTACTACAACCAACAAAAACAACATGGCCGACGCTCGAACTTGTGCTCGCTGCGCAACACCAGCGCCACGTCATTTAGAGTCCCAGCATGATGTGCGGTAATATATCTTCAGAAATACGCTTTAAGTCTGTTGAGAGTTTTGCTAGCATAATGTAAAATTATAAAATAAAGACTGCGTATAGTGAATAAATAATTTTCGGTTTTAGAGCGATATTTAATAAATCACAGGATCTAGGCATGCGAGCTCTAACACGCGTGCAGTTCATGAACACACACTTGTAAGATTCATATGATCCACAATGCGTGTGTTAATTGGACATATATAATAACAGTACCAACAAATGCACACAATCTACAGATGAAAATTACAACAATTATTGTCATTTTGTATCTATGAATTGATTCTGATACTTTTATAATTTTATTTTATACTTTTTAATGTATCTAACATTCGTATTTTACCTCCCTGAAGATGGCCACATGGTTGGCCGAAACATGTAGGTCATTCTGTGCGTACTAATTTCAATACTCTTGTGTGCATTTGTTGGTACCACTACTGTGTGTGTGTGTGTGTGTGTGTGTGTGTGTGTATACTCTTGTAAATTCAATATGAGCTGTAAACGTGAACGGGGCCTAAAACTTTTGAGTTTACTGCCACACATACACTTATGTTACAAGTTATTTCCCAAAAAAATATATGGCGAGTGGCGATGGCGATGGCGGTGGCGGTGGCGGTGGCGGCGGCGGCGGCGTTGGTAGTGGCGGTGGTGGTGGTGGTGGTGGTGGTGGTGGTGGCGGTGGTGGTGGTGGTGGTAGGTCATAAGTAACGACCGGTAACACACATGTAATTGGTTCTTTCTCTACTAGTATTCGAAACTTTGACTATCTTCGCACGAGCCGACACACCGACCTGTGAGATAACTGCAAGTGATTGCTGAATTATAAAGTTTCAGTTACCGAAGATGAAAATTAACAACAGAACACAAACGTCGTGCTACTGGAGGTTTGTGCGACAGAAGTATAGGCTTTATGACTTCTGTACGAAACTGCTTGTTCGAACATTTTATGTAGCGTAGAACTAACGGGAAATTCGTTGACGTGATTTTATTACACAGCCAACAACAGACGGAAGTTTGTGTGTGAGTATAGGAGGGCACTGCTGTAATTGCGAAAGCAGGTGTACACCACATGGGTCAGCAATTAAGCCAAGTCACATCACATAGTACTCTTTCACAGCGACACACAGCGTCACAGATTAATTATCTGCGTGTCCCATATAGCTATCTTTAGGTAATGTAAGCGAACTGGTCATTAAGGGCGACGTAATTAGGCTCTTACGATGTACATGGATGCGTATTTATCCACTGTTCTTTAAAGTTGGCCATTTGCGGTCCATTTCATAAAATGCCTGTGGAGTGAATAGAACTGACTCACAATTGGCTCCAGAGGGGGGTTCTTTTTAACACTGTTAATGAAAATTGGGGTTCAAATTTAGGTGGAAACTTCGTGAACACTTAAGGGACACGTTTAGTTGTGAAATACCAATATTGAAATCCGGAAACTACATATCTAACTAACTAAATCACTAACTAATTAACTAACTAAACAACTATATAGTAGTTTAATAACTACCACCAATAGAAGTGATATTATATTACTTAAGCACATGGTTAGACGTTTTAACCACTAGTGGTCAACCTCAGGCCGTTAAAATACATGAAAATGAAATTACAACAGCAACACCAATCATGCGTCTCAAGACGGCACTAGTGTTTGAAACGGTAGCTATATGCCCATATAATATAATAAAAATCACTTCTGTTGATGGTAGTTACTAACCTTTTAAAGCCTAGCGGTAACTTTACGTACCACCAGGTTTAATATTAAAAAACTCTACGTGGTGCCCACATTGCGTTTATGTGTTTTGTACGGATCTCAGAACAAACAGCAACTTTTGCCTTATAAAACATTAAGAGACTGGTTTTTATACCCGAAGTGGAGAGTGTTTACAGCGCGGTACGCACTAAGTCCTTACATAAAATAGATACTCTTCGTCTTTAAAGGGTTAAACTACCCTATAATATGTAACGCAATCAGATGTCCAAAATAAAAATAAGTAACTATCTTCATGGAGCAGAGTCATTAAAAAGCTAACAGTTGCTCAGCTAGTCAAGATATTACCCGCATTTTACGAAATATGGAAGTTCAGTACCACATTAACAACAGCCTGCCACGTGTCCCTATCCTGAAACAGATGAATGCAGTTCACACCCTCACAAAACAAATCCTTTAAAATTAATTTTAATATTATTCTCCCATCTATGTGTAGCTCTTCTAAGTGGTCTCTTTCCTTCAGCTTTCCCCCACTAGTGGAATATGACCTGACCTACCTACTTGTTCACAGCAGGTGTAGAGGGTTTTATTTTCACTTGATCACACTCAAACACACACCACAGTCGGTAGGACTCCTCTGGACGAGGGATCGGCCCGTCGCAGAGATCTCTACCTGACAACACAAACACTGTACAAGAGCCAAAAGTCCATGCCCGCGGTGGGATTCGAACCCACGATCCCAGGAAGCGCTCGACCTCAGACCTACGCCTTAAGACCGCGCGGCCACCGGAATGGGCCCTTCTCCTTCATTTGATCACCCTAATAACCGGACCTTGATATATTATGTCCTCGAAACTGTGTAAGGTAACCCACACAAAACTGCCATAAACTCAATTTTCATCGCTTACAGCACGGCTTGTTGAATGCAATATCTCCGCAGTGCGTATCAGCTATATATTCGAATAACTTATTCGCCTTTGTGCATGTATAATTTTATTTTTATAACATCAAACGCCGCTTTAGGGTCTTTGTTACAATCACGTGGCGGGCAGTTGGCAGTAGACCAAACTGACGGGAGCGGGTCAAGTGGTTCAACTGACAGACAAGGCTGACGTAACAAGAATCCAAAACAGCCAATCTCGCCACGCCAGTTGGAAATAGTTTTGTTTGAGGAAGAGCGAACTGACGCAGGGTTACGTACGCTAAGTATAAAGTGGATAGCTGTATCGAAATAAAGGTTATGTTACTCGTGCGCGTATTTTAGTAACAGCAAACTGATATACTAATATATTAGACGTCTATATTTAAAGAATAATACCTATAATCTTACAGAATTTAATTCCGTGGTGTTGTTGATAGTAGAAAAATTAAATCAGTATCTGCCCAAACCACTCGACGTGTCAGAAAACCCAGGGTAAGGTGGCTTGAGTCAGTTGAAACAGATTTAAGGAAGATGGGCGTAAGGAATCGGAGGCGCAAGACGCGGCATAGGGAAGAGCGAAGGACAATTTTGCAAGAGGTTAAGGTCCACCAAGGACTGTAATGCCAGAAAGAGGAGGAGGAGGAGAATGAGGAGAAGGAGAAGAAGAAGAAGAAGAAGAAGAAGAAGAAGAAGAAGAAGAAGAAGAAGAAGAAGAAGAAGAAGAAGAAGAAGAAGAAGAAGAAGAAGAAGAAGACGATCTGTCCAAACACAGCTAATTCCTATTTATTGTATAGAACTACATGTTTCGACGTATCGCAGGTCATCCTCAGGTTCACACTTGGTCTTTAAAACATTAAGGAAGAACTACACATTACGGAAGTCAGTTAAATACAATTACTATTATGAAAACTGTGAAACTGAGGAATAACCTGAGATAGGGCCAGACACGTAGTTCTATAAAATAAATAGAAATTAATTGTGTTTGGACAGATACTGATTTAATTTTGCACCTGCAATTTTATTTTAAAAGCTGAATAAATTTAAGACAGCAAGAAATTGGAAGACATAAATAGTGAGCATAAGTCTGCAAAACAATAAACTATAACTGGTAAAGAGTTAAATGGGGGAATATTTTAGTTGAGTGGTTCACTGGTTTGTGTTTGACGCTCCGAACTTTTCTCTTCACTACCTCGATAAGACCAGCTTAGTGACCCACCTCAGCCCCGAACCAGTTGGTAAACTGGACAAAGCAGATAGCCGTTAACCTCACACTCCACCTTTGTCTAGCACCGATCTAACAATGCGTTCATTCCCTAACGAAATAACTCTATGGAGCAGAGGCCTTCTTCGGAAGCTAACGGTTTCTCAGTTAGTCAAGAAATTCCCCGCATTTTATGGAACCCGGAGGTTCATTACCGCATTCACAACCGCCCGCCACCTGTCCCTATCCTGAGCAAGCGTAATCCAGTCCCATGCCCCCATCCCACTTCTTGAAGATCCATTTTAATATTATCCTCTCACCTACACCTGGGTCTCCGAAGTGGTCGCCTTCCGTCAGGTCTCCCCACCAGAATCATCTATGCACCTCTCTTTTCCCCCATACGTGCTACATGCACCGTCCATCTCATTCTTCTCGATTTGATTACCCGCAAAATATTTGGTTATGATTATCGGTGTTCATTCCCTAAAGTCTTACTGATTCGATGCTTAGGACGGGAAAGCGCTTAAGCGTGCATCCCATAAATGTTTTAGACACTAAATGGGATCGCGGTGAATAAAATTGCTGTTACTATTAAACGGCCAATGTTGTTAAGAGAGTCTTAAATAAATGAATAACAAATCTTAGGGTTCATTTACTCTCGAGTTCTTCTGAAGAACGCAGTGAATTTCATTCTCTACACGGTGACGGAGATTTTGTGACTAACTGAAGAAATGCCTCTTTCTCCAGATTGAGTTAGATTAATGGATCAGATTTTCCATTTTTTATATAAATTTATTTAATAACTTGCACGGGACTAGAACCTGTGTAAACATAATAAGTAGCACATCTAATCTGCAATCGTTAGTAATATAGTTAATGTGAACTGGAAAAACTTGGTGTTAGCAGGCACGTCTAAAGGAATGTGTGCAACTCAAATAAAAAAATTATATTCTATATATACATACAAATTTATTGAACTGAATAAATTACGTAGTGTCGTAAATGACAATACCGTGAATGATGTAATGGAAACAAGAAGTAAAAGTGATCGGTTCCTACGGAAGATTTACCAAAACATCCGCCTGAAGAGACTAAGAAATCAATTTCATAAACAATTACGAAGTGATGCTGAAAAGCAATTCTTAATTCCCCGCCTCCCCTACCTCTCCCTAACAGAAACGTACATAAGAATCCAAAATAAACTACATGAAAATTTGTTCGGCTTCCTAGGCCACGAGGCCGAATTTTAAACTTCTACCGCAAGAGAGCTCTGAATTGTGCTCGTAAATATGGCGGAGTGTAATGCGAGTATGTTAGTGCTGATGAGACGGCGTGCAGTGATACATTTCCCAACTGCAGAAGATATAATACTCGATTTCTGGGCCATGATTCGAACCCCGAGACGTCTACGTATAACCCACAAGATTTATTCAATCCACTGCGGCTTTCAGTGAAAATAATCAAGAAACGACGTCCGTTTTTAGTGACCTTTAAGTTAAGTCTGTGAGTCTGAGTAATGACAAGCAACAGTAAACCAGGATATGAGAGGATGGCTTGTCTCAAACCATTCTGAATGCCAGAAATGCGTAGGGAATAACAATTGCTTGGTCAGATCACGGAATGAAGTACCATGTCCTGTGGTGATAGCAACGTCCTAGCATGCCTTCTTTCGACCGAATGTTACATCCCATTCCAGCCGCCGCTGGCCCAATTCAACCATCCAAAAGCGCTTGTTGTTAGCGAAGTTTATCATTGCTATCATTCACGCTAACAGAATGACTAGATGACGAGAGGAAAAAGTAGGAAAGAACGCTGGAGAGGGAAGCAGAACACTTGGAGGGAGATGTGAGAGGGTAAACCTATGGGGCTTTTTCCTTTTCATCCCAGCACAGTTTTTGAGATTGCACTTAGCCATATGACTTTGGCAAAATATATCAGGCTACGTTATATGATAGCAGTCTTCCCCATGTGCCATCTCCATTCCAATTACGGGAAAATCAGCACCTGTTCTAATACTGTTATCTGTGTTGAGACTTAATTAAGGCTAGTGATTTGGAACTAACGGTTCGTGGCATAATATACGCCGTTAATTACACTTTACTTTGAGTAATACAGCCTTATAATTATTTTGTCTGCATATAAAACTATTCTCTCGCCCTAAGGGAATTATGCACAGTAGGAGGGGAAAAAAGAATGCTCAAGAAAATATCGTAGGACGGAGGAAATAACCGTAAAAAGAAAAAATTTCATGGGAAGCTCTTTTATTATCTGCCATTATCTATCACTCAGCAACCATTATTAGTATAAGGATCAAAGAGAAAGCAAAGTCTCCTATTTGTTATCTCCATACATTCTTTTGTATGGGAATAATCACGACATGAGTTAAGACCTTGAATATTCTGGATCATTTTCCAGGAGTCGCAACAGTTTCGGGAAGCACCGACTCGCATTTACAAGCTAACAAAGTAACAGCAGACTCGCGGCCCATGTAGTACACACGTGACAAGCGAAACATGCATACCAAATTCTAAGAATGGGTCTCTACAGCCAGAGAGAGAGAGAGAGATGTGACCGTGACATTAAAACAAATCATTGACGAACAAAAGGTAAAGATGTACTGGTGCACAACCCAGAACTTCATGTAGAAGTTTATTTAAACAATTAGAGATTTTACCTGTTACATGCCAATTTTCATTAATGAACTTCACTGTCAGTAAATAAGAAAATTTTCAAACAAATTCATCTATACATAATATTTAATACAAGGAATAAGCCTCATCTTCATATTCCAAATGCCAACCTATCTTGTTTCGAAAAAATCACATTTTATGCTGGCATCAAAATTTTCCTCAGCTTACCACGTAATCTGACAGTCTATAAGAATGAAAAGGAAAATTTTAAACAATCCTTACGAAGATACTTAATTGCACACTCATTTACTCTGTGGGTGAATTTTTTATTTGTAAATATGATCTATAATGCTGTTTTGTAAAATGTTTATAGCATTTTACACTGTGAAACTGCTTACATTTGTGTATATGACTTGTTCCACATCCTACTGTCTTTGTGACACACCTACCCATCGAATTTTAGTACGGGGTCTTATGAACATAACAACATGCTGGGTTCCACACAGATGGGTGATCCCTTGGGCAGCCCAGCGACTATAATCTGCTCAGCATAGAATCTATTCTGGCCAGTTATTATAATCGTCATTATTATCATCTCGTCTTCGCCGTCGTTGCTTACGACTGCGACAACAAATGATGGTGATGAAGACGACGATGATGATGATGATTACATCAGTACCGATATTTACTGTCTGTACAGTAGAGCTGCACAGAAATGAATGTATTTGGTGCACAAATAACAAGCTGCAAATCATCTGATTTTAGTCTCACTGGACCACGCTTCAATGCCACCCCAAGTAATGGTCTCTTTAACCGCCTCTTCGTACTGTTAGCAGACCTACACCCATAGATGTCTCTCTGCTGCACATCCCAATACACGGTACTAGTTATTACACAAACCAAGAGACACTATTCCACAACATTTTCTTTCTGCTTTATGAAACACCTGAAAGTAATTCATGACTCAGTTAATCTTTGCAAATAATTTCGTCATATTAAGTGTAAGTTCAAACTTCGCTAATTCGCTAAACTTACAGTCCCAAAAATACAGACTAAATAACCTGAAATCCACACATTTCTGAATAAATATTTCCTTTTGTGTTTGCAGTGATGTCATTAGAGTGGGATTTTCCTTTTAAATCTGTCATTTGCAGTTCGTTACCACATTCACTGGCGTAAATTTCTGGAAGGCTGCCCGCGCTTGAGCCTGTTAGAATAGACGCTGGACTGTTTAATAATGTCATTTATGTAAAATCACACTCGTTCCTCCTCCCTGTAAGAGTGTGTAAATATTCTGCATTATTCCATCTACACGAAGGCGCTGTGATTATAAAGAGTTCGTGTCTAACACCAATTTTACACTCAGCGCGCACCAACAGGAGACAACAGAAGAAGAATCCGCAACTGGCAAGAATACAATTTTATAGGAGGTATCCAGCGGGAGTACTATCAAGTTTAACATTGCCGCTACTGACCAACTTACAACACATAATTCTAGACACTCAAAAACACGACAAAAGGACACCAGTGCGTATGCACTATTGTTCACGAGTAGTTACGGGAATGTAAAATAAGAACTGTCTATCCATCTAATGCTAACTTATAAAGAAATAAAACATAACCCCTATGTGAAAGCATCAGATCTCATTCTTGATATGGGTTCATGGTTAAACACCTACAAATTAATTTTCTGTATTTATTTTTATGATGACACCTGATGATGACCCCTGTGGACGAAACATGTTTAAATAATTAAGTACAAATACAACACTTGTCCAAACAATGCACTGTTTTCATGTTTTTACATTATAACACTTCTCACATTTTTATATTTTTACAACGTCGACATGTTTCGGATGGAATCATGGCGGACGAAGTTGTAAAAATGTAAAAATTTTAGAAATGTTATAATGTAAAGACTTTAAAACAGTGCATTGATTGGACAAGTGTTGTTGTTGAATAATTATCATGCACAGAATGAGCAATATAAAATTAAGTACAAATTCATCCGAACTAATGCACTATTATTACTCAATATGTTCTTACATTACAATATGTTTTTCCACATGTATATTGTATATTTTAATGTAAGGACATATTTAATAATAATAGCGCATTAGTTGGGATGAATTTGTACTTAATTAATAACTGTGCATGGTATGAATAATATAAAATGTATAAGCGATATAATGTAGAACATAACAAGTGTGTTGCAATTGACGTGTATATAATGCGCTCCTCTACAACGCTTCCAATTTTATATCATTGCTAAGAAACATTTCAATGAAGCTTGCTTACTCATTAAAAAGCCACATATCAGTCTCATCTCCCACTGTGTATAAACATTGTTTAATATTTCAGTAAATGTTCATTATACAAACAACATTACAAAAATAAATCCGAAACAGATGGGCAATATATATAGACGCCTTATGTTGAACAACTCTATGGAAACCACTGAAACCGGTGGCTGTGACGTCACTGACACATCGATACCGCTACGTACCACGGCCGTAACGGCCACTCAAAAGCCGAGATAGATCGTAAACGTGGAAACCGGTGGCTATGACGGGCACGGGTGTGTTTCTTTGTCACAGAACATATGTACACATATGGCCCAAAAATATGAAGAATCATAATTTCGTGTCGTGTGAAAAAAAGAACCCAGCTGCACAGCAAGAAGTTGCGAGCCGAACTCGAAACATGATTTCCTGCTGCGTAGTATTTATTTCGAAATATCCATTACACTCATTATAGATGTTTCATTTTATCCGTGAAAAGCTTTTTGAGGTTAACGGTTTCCTGGGCTCCCTGATCCTTGCAGATGAAGATGTTGATTTCCTTTGAAATTGCTGGAACCATATGTCCAATCACACTGTGCCACATCCCAAAAGACGTGACTTAGCAGAAACAGAGCTGTGAAATTCAAAAATTTCGCAACTTAATATTTAATTAGAGATTTTATACAATACAAGTCTTGAGTTTCTCACAGCTGTTCTCACAATGATTGGCTGGGGTATTGTTTCCCGACAGTTCAAAGAACGCAGTGCCTTCATCTTCAGAGGTCAAGCAGTATTGATGTGCTTGACCTTTGAAGCATTACATCCGGAAACCCTAAATCCTCAGATTCTCCATGGTTTATGTTTGTGGGATACAACTTCAACGCTTCCCATCGTCGTCATATTTGTTTAACCTAAGCACCACACTTCGTATGGTCTACGATGCATAGCTGTGATTATGGGCAATCTCTGTCACAAATTTCACCCGTCTACGTCCAGTGGTTCATTAGTTACAGCCACCCAGCCTAACTCTAAATAACATTTTCAAAATTTTCTGAATGCATTTTACACTTCACAAAAATATAAACTCAGCACAAAATAGAAGTTAAACATATTTCTTAGGGACAATTTTCTATTAAGCTTACATTTGTAAGATTTAACCTGAAAGTTTCGCCTGTTTGTTAACACTTAACATACAAATAACACGTTAAACCTAGTGCGCAGACATGTTTTGGATACATCTCCTTATCAGATTTCACATGCCTGCACGAAGCAGATCATTACTGTCTGCCATGGAACCGAAAGGCAAAACAGTTTACCCACCACCTGCATTGTGTTAGTTTAAATTAAACTCCAATACTACCTTAATTTCCAAAAGTAGCTTTCTCGCCCCATAAGATAATTCTTTTACCGCGTTGGTATTAGTGACTGTAGGACACTCGAAAATATGGCGTTGGTATGTTCCACTAATTTCATGAATATCAGCAGACTCTTAAAATTTCAAATTAGAACACATGCACGGAGATCACAGCGATTTAATAAGCAATAATTTCCGCCTGTTCCAAGAATTAAAGTGGACTAGGTAGTAAAGTACCGACGAGAACTTTCTTGTGCTTTAATTGTGGAACGTCCTGTATAAAACCTGCTCGTTCTATAAATGTTGCACGTTCTGCATAAAATTTTCTCTGCTTTAAATATCGCACGTTCCGTATAAAACTTTCTTGTGTTTAAAATATCGAACATTCTGTATAAGATATGCTCTACTTTAAATGTCACACATTATGTATAAAATTCTCTCGTAATTTTAAGTATCGCATATGCTATATAAAACTGCTCTGTACTCTTCCAGTATTTTGAGAAGCTCCACTTTATCATTCCACAGTTATACTTTATTGAGTATATTACAACAGTCATTTATAAAATACTCACAGTGTTTTCTCCCTTTTATACTTCTGAAGGCGAGACAAACGTTCACGTGAATAACGCTCAAATATTGAATTCCTTAAGTCGCAACGATCAAGGTAATATTCATGTGTGTTTGAATTTAATTAGAACTTACCCTACTGAAAAAGGTTGATAATACAAAGAGGGTAGGGGTGCACAATTATATAAAAGGATACTTTCATCAGAACACTTCCTTTTGTTTTAGTTTCTTACACAAATATGAAGAAATACTCCCTACAGAGATAATGATTCAGACATATTTCTTTGCTGTGATATCACAAAGTGAATACGATAGGAACATTCACTGTCAAGGACAATAGTGGTTCACGTGCTTATGTGCAATCGTCTTCAAAAACGACTATCAATATCACAGCTAACCCTGAACCTATCTCACATTCTTCCCCAAGAGAATGCCCCAAATTTCCACGAAAATTTAATCAGTCACAGCATGTCTGCGGAATCAAAACTTTCAATCAGTTCTGGAAATCTGCGGAACCTAACACCTGTCTTTTCAATATAAAGCACTTTATGCGAAAGGTCTACACCGAAGTTAATGAAAGAGGTCCCAGGTATGGTGCGAATGACGACAATCGAGTGTTCCCAATCTCTGTGTACTTCAGTGTCCTCCAGTTTATACCAATAAACCCAAACCGCTTGTTGCTAGCAGGTTATAACAAGATCATCACTAAAAATACTTCTATACGCAGAATGACTAAACGAACAGGGGGAAACATACAAGTAAGCTAGAAGGGAAAAGTCAGCAGCTGGAAAGAGATCTGTGGGTTGATGATCTATGGGTTTTATTTCCCTAGCTTCAATACAGGAACGAGTGCTAGGCCTGCGTGTAGAATGTGACATTCAATGCCCAGTACAGGACATAATAATTAGCAAAATAATTTGTTGTAAAAGAATAAATTATAACCATGTAATTCTTCACAGGAATAGAAGCTATGACAAGTGATATACAGTTATTGTAAAAGAACTGATAATGTAAAATCATATTCGATAGAGCTTTGTGTCTTTTCTAAGAAGTACAATGCCTTGGAACATTTAAGCACTGCTCTTGAGGGTCCAAAAACGTTTCGGGGCATACCGATGGTGTGCGTTTCCTCCGTCTCATGCTGCCCTGTGCTGTGGCCTTGCGATAGGCCGATTCCTCTCTCCTCCAAAAATTCTCCTACCAAATACGTAAAAGGTTTATATTTCCTTGAGTTGAGCAGGCTAATAAAATTAATCTCTCAAGTACATTCAGTCCTACCACATGGGTGATCGAGCCAAGCTTATCCAGTTAGTGCTCACTTGGCAAAGTCCGCCCAGCCTAATGCCTGATAAATTAATAATAATAATAATAATAATAATACGCACAATATACAGAACGTGACTTCGCATCACACACAGCCCAACAAACAGGTATCATTTCGCCTCTGTTTTGTAAAAAGGGGCTAACTGACACTTTTACCTAAATTGAGTTATGTGTAGTGAATCATTCAAATAACGGTCCTCTACGGTATGTAAAAAGATGACAACTCTATCTTCAAGCGCCATCAAAATCAGGTGGGGGAAATACTATGTCCCAGAGCATTTGTCATATGTAAAACAGAGCCACCTTCTTGCTTCTACACTAAAACTGATATTTTGTGAGTTGTCCCATTTGTACAAAATAGGGGCGATTTGTTTCCTCCGGGTACTTATGTAGCAGTGAGGCGACCGTATAGACGTTCGGTATAGGACGAACGCCAGCACGTAGGCCTACTTCTCAGGCATTAACCCTCTAAAGACGAAGAGTATCTGTTTTATATTAAGGATTCAGTGCGTACCGCGCTGTAAACACTCTCCACTTCGGTTATAAAAACGAATCCCTTAATGTGTTACAAGGCAAAAGTTACTGTTTGTTCTGAGATTCGTAAAAAACACATAAACGCAATGTGAGCACCACGTAGAATTTTTAAATATTAAACCTGGTGGTACGTAAAGTTACCGCTAGGCTTTAAAAGGTTAAGGACGCTAATACTGGTATTGTAGCACGACTTCCTTACAACCGTCATGGCGATGCCACCCACTTGATCGCACCGCACGCTATACCACTGAACGGAATGTTATAGCCGGTAAAACCTCACCCTAGAACAGGTCATGAGACACAGACGAGGAGTAAAGGTATAGCTCTACTCTTTCTTTAACCTCGGCGCTACATGGGGGGTGAGTGGTCAAGGCCACGCCTCGGCCGCTTTTCCCCCCGTTACCGACCGTACAGGAAGCTGCGTGGGCCCCAAGGCCGGTCTGGAAAATCTCGCTCCTACTGAGATTCGATCCCCGGATCGTCCAGCCCGTAGCCAGTTGCTATACCGATTCGCCATCCCAGCCCTTGCTGTTGCCGTTATGCTGTACAATTGTATTCGTGAGATAATTGGTTTGCTTCTCAGGCCGATTATCGGCTATCCTAAGTGCCTCTGGTTCTTCTCCAGTCCCTTCAAGTAAATTCCAGGATCATACTTCAAAAAACCCACAACAGCTTCTCTCCAAATCCTCTGCAGTTCAGCATTCATAAGTTATCCCATAAATCGACGCCGCATAATCTCAGTCACTAAGAGCATCGTAAAATAAATTACAAAGACTAAACACTGCGGCACTTCTTCATGACACGCTGCGTCACGTGGAGTTTACTTTACCTCTCCAAAATACATTATCGATATACACTCGAATTCCATTGCACCTTACACTATTCTGCGTCAACCCATCCCACGCCAAGCACATAACAAATGATGTATTTTGGTGGCTGTCAAACATATTCCATATGGCGTGGCGTGGCGTCTGGTTTGTCGAATTCCACGTCAAGATGCCCCTGATAATTCGACTTCCCAGGCTCGTGGTCCCAAGCTTTTGGCTACTTAGATATACCTGAACGCAATAAGACCCCAGTGTACAGACCTTCACAGCATCGTCATGGTAATACCGTTTGACTTCCTATCACAACATGATATGTCAAAGCCAGCAACCTCCGTAACAGTTCATTGGTTGCGTTGCATCGCGGTTGTGTAGGCGACTGTTTGAAAAAGTGCTTCAGGTCCAGTATATAGAAAGAATGAGACAGGAACATGTTGAGTGAATAAGTAGGATGCTGACAGTTCAAAGAAAGAAAACCAATTAGCGGAAATAAAGATTTATTACAGCGACGACAATGCCTCTTTGATGCTCTGATATAACTGGGTGGCTCCTTGCAGTTTGGTTCTATTACAGTTGTCAGCATTTCGCGACATGTGCCACCTGAAACTTCAGAACGCAATTTATAACAGAATTCCAAACAATATATGAAATTTTACGAAGACAGTGAGAAAGATGCATATACAAGTATATTAACAGGCATGCCATGAGAAGTCGTCAGGGCTGCATCGGTGGGGCAGAAGTAATGTATTGCGCATGCGTATATTTACTCTCCCATCCACCCTACATATTCTCCGCGCCTACTCGTGGCCTTCACATAATCTACATGGTCCCAATCTACTGGAACGCTTCTCTTGGTGGGCACCAAATCCGGTCTGCACTGTTTCGAGAAGGGCGAAAATCTGCTGCCCTTGTCGAGCGGCAAATCCCGATTTCTCATCCGTCCAGCCCGTATCGTATTCACTACAACTAATGCGCTATGCAAGATTGTGTCCAGTAAAATGGCATAATCTACACTGATTTTTGTCTTTGATACTGGCAATGAAACTACCTGAATACTGCAGAATACTTACTACGCCAGAGCCCCAAGTATGGAACGTCGAGGTAGTAATAACTTAGATACATAATAATAATAATAATAATAATAATAATAATAATATAAGGAAAGTTATTAAATTCCCAAGAGAAATCATTACCTTCGCCTGCTGTCTCATAAGCATGGCAGTTAAGCCGGAGAACCAATTAAGAGAATATCGGTTAAAGAGATTTCATTGTGTGTGTGTGTGTGTGCGTGTGTGTGTGTGTATGTATGTGTGTAAGGACGCTGTATCACGTACACAAATGGCAAAATATTAGTGATATGAAATAAAGAATTTGCAACACTGAAAGGCCCTAATACGACACTCGCCTGAAATTATTGAGGAAAACTACGCAAAACCATGCAAGCAAGTGACGTTTCGTATGACTTGGTGTAGTTAAAACCTGTATAAAAAGGTAGTACAGTGCGTTAAACACGACTGAAATTATATCAGTTTTACAGCTTACTACATGTTTCGGCTTTAATGAAAGGCCATCATCAGGCAATGAAAATAAATCAAAGATAATTAAGTACAACACGTTAAAATTATATTCTTTGACATTGCTGCGATCTCGACTTCACAAAAACTGGAGTTATATAAGCCGAACCTAGATAAAAGTCACAGTTGAATATTAAAATATAAAAAATGTGCACTGTATTGAAATATTAAAATTGTTTTCCAGTATTTCAGGTGTGAAAGGGAAGTTCTTCAATATTAAAATGAGCCCCATAGTGTAAAATTTGCTTTAATTTGTTTCTTAATTTCGATTGACGCTGGAGAGGTACGGTATAGTACACAGCCTTTCTTTCTTTGTACATCGTCCAAGCAATTGGCGGATTTCAATGTAAGAGAGTAGGTCGAATATATACTTGTAAGGTAGGTAAACAATTCGATCAGATTTTAGTAGAATGAGGTGGTTACCTTTCACTTCAGTGTTAAGGAAGTACTGTGCAATGCCGTACTCCAATTTTTGTGCAGTTTAGACCTCAGTTATCTATATCAAAATTTATTTTAGTGATTTGTATCAATTATCTTTCTTCATGTATTTTTAATTGTCTGATTACGACTTTTCATTAAAGCCGAAACATGTAACAATCAATAAAACTGAAATAAATTCAGTTGTGGCTGACTCTTTGAACTTCCCCTTCTACTGTTCGTATATCACAAAATGATGTCACTGATAAAGATAAATCTTGTGTTGTCACATGACCTTTTCCGTG
Organism: Coptotermes formosanus; assembly: GCA_013340265.1. Taxonomy (NCBI): domain Eukaryota; kingdom Metazoa; phylum Arthropoda; class Insecta; order Blattodea; family Rhinotermitidae; genus Coptotermes; species Coptotermes formosanus. Next base: position 716,175 of record BLKM01012991.1, read on the forward strand.
CCAGACGTACTTAAATTGTAGGACCTTTACGTGTTTTGCCTCCATGGTTCACGGTGTTAACTACCGCTACTGAAGCAACTCTCTTCCTGTTTCAGATCCAGCTATGTGAACCGTATCACTGGTCCCGAATGGCTGCTGGAACTCCGGCCATTAATCTTCATGGCACGATTACACAAGATCTCACACCACAGGTTGTTACAAATCATTTTTATTCGTAAAATTGGAACCGGATGTACGTGTAATCTGTCTTTAACTGACAAGTTATTTAGCTCAAAGTCTGATAGCGAACAAATGAATCTTGGAGGTCGAAGGTTTTAAAAAATGGAATTTCATGTCTTCACCTGTAGCCTTCCGCACAGTAGCCCCTGACCAGATGGTTGGAACAGTTGAAGTCATTTTTCATGTCATAGCGTAGGTCTCACGGCTAGAATGTAATTGTCATCGTCCAAGCTGAATGCGACTGTTGTTAGAAAATGTGTGTGGATTACACCGAAAATAACCAAAGCACTCTCTTCCCTCCGTCTCCCGCATTTTTACGAATACAGACGTGTTATGAATGTAAATCTTATATCAATACTTGTTCGACACCCAGCCACAACGAAAGCGTCTCCTGATAAGCATCCGACTGATTAATTACATTTCGATTCCCTCAGATTAGTGCTACGGTGAGCTGGGTGTGTAAAAATTTCTCATTTGTTCCACACGTTTTAGTAATGTCATATGTTTTAAATTCACAGGAAATAACTGAACGCATCTCTAAAAGAAGTCGTTCGTACTGCACCTCGCGGATAGGAACCGAGTTTTTTTTATGTTGAACACCCCTGTTGGCGTATGTATACAAGGTATATTTCAATTCCTACGTCACATGAAGGGAAAGGCCTGTCACATGAAGGGAAAGGCTTGTCACATGAAGGAGAAGGACTGTCACATGAAGGAAAAGGACTGTCACATGAAGGAAAAGGCCTGTCACATGAAGGAAAAGGACTGTCACATGAAGGAAAAGGCCTGTCACATGAAGGGAAAGGCCTGTCACATGAAGGGAAAGGCCTTTCCCTTCATGTGACGTAGAGTTTCTTAATTCATGTTTCTACAGGCGCTGATGATGGCTGTATAAGCCGCAACCAGGTCGCTAAATAATTTTTAATAAAGCAAAGAAAGGTGTTGGTCATGACTGATTTCCTCTCTGAGGAATTGAAATATATACCGAGTTTTTTTATTATGAAACAATTTAAAACACAAGATTAAGAGACAATTCTGGTAGTTCCATTCTGTTCTAACTTTGTGTGGTCCGGCCTTTAAGGCGGCAATATGAGTACAATTTAGTAGCCATAACTACACAGTTGGAAGTTTTGTTTCTAGACCTCGGTTTATCGCAAATGTGCTGAAAATCCGCCCCAAAATTATTGGCACTAATTAATTGTTTGGAACAGCGATCTCATTGAAAAATTCGTAGTTCCTTAGGCAATCGATAAATTCCCGGCCATTAGAGGCACTACCGTATTCAAAGTTGCACGTCACTGGACACATTTAATTAACTCTTTTGAACAGGGTCTTCCCTCAGAAACTAACAGCTGTCCCCGTAGTTTGTTCCGTCCCTTCTAGAGGAAAACAGTGTGTAACATTTGACAGCATGCAAGATTGTTGGATCTCCGTCGAACCTCTCGCAGGGAACTAATCCCGTGGTGGCTGCTAATTCAATACACATTCAGTTGTCCCATATGTCTTGCTTAGGGGTGCACAAATCCCGGGGCAAAGTCGTTTGGGCAAAAAAAAAGTTTTTGCAGTGGCGCATAATATTTGCGGGCCCTCTATATGGAACTTGCTAAATGTCCCCATTCTGGGCCCATTCTAGATTTTTGGAAAATTTGTGCATCCCTAATCTTCAGTTACTTTCCAATACACGCAACATGGTGACGCGCCAAGCCAGGGTTAAGAGAACCCACGCAATAATCATTGCCATGCGAATTGTTATTCCCTAGAACAGAATGTTTTCGCTTTAAAAATCTGTCTTTCAAACCTGACATGGCAACCGACGTCGTCGTCGTCGTCACCACCGCCGTCACCACCACCACCACCACCACTACCACCACCGCCGCCGTCACCACCACCACCGGCGCCGTCACCGCCACCACCACCGCCGTCACCACCACCACCACCGCCACCGTCACCACCACCACCACCACCGCCACCACCACCACCACCGCCACCACCACCACCGCCGCCACCACCACCGCCACCACCACCGCCACCACCACCACCACCACCACCACCAGCAACTATACAGAAATATGCTAACAGCCTGTTTACCCTGTAGATTTAGTTGGTATCTCCATTTTATCTTCCAGCACACAGGACATTTGGCCCTTCTAGTGCCTACATTTACTATTTTTATTAACACAATAACAGAATTCCCTCCTACTGAAACAGATACCGAGTTTAAGGCTGAATAAACTGCAAGCGCCCAGAGGCACTATCCGAAGTGCATGTTCTTCATTCTTTCCTCAGTTCTAGAACAGTTTCTCAAAATATTCGAAAGACCTCTCATCCATATAATTTTCAATTTATTACTCCTGATCAGTTTATCACTCGACCTACGCAGATAAGAGGGCGTCATCAAATAATAAAAAAATCTTTTTCCAAAAATAGTTGTAACAAATTTAGTGCCGATATTAATAGGTATAAATCATACACTTCCTTGTATGAGTTTAGAAACACAAGAAACACAGCTACCGAAAGCGAAGGTTCCAACCCAACCCTTAACTTTATCACCAAAGCATTTAAACCCCACTGCAAGATTACTGGCAAGGACTAATTGCTATTTTCGGTTGTTAGACCGTTCTTGTTACATAACATTAATATAAATGCCCACTCACATATATTACCGCGTGTTTTACGTACACAGATGCCTGAATACTATTGGTCTACGTTATACAGCAACTGAGCCGAACGTAGGCTTCCCTTTTTCGTGATAATCTGCTTTACAAGTATTAATGTCCAGTGACGGGGCGTTTTAGTAAGGTTAAAACTTCGGATGCTGTTCAGTGTCGCTTAATTAGTAATCCTAATGTTGTTATAGGTGTCGTTTAGCCTGTTAATAAGAATTAAACTTCATTACCACATATAGGTGCAGTATAAAAGAGTCACGGTTTCTAAATACGCGTATACAACAGTTTCGAGGATTATAAGTGAGCAACCGGATGAAATGGTTTTACTATTTACGCGTGTCAATGGCATTTATGGCATTTTACGTTTTTAAATACGGAGTTCGAAAAGAATGCATTAGGCTTATTTTAAATCAGTGTATTGATATAATTATCAAGCAAATTGTGGACGACATAACATATGATATAGATAATAATTATAATTGTAAGTTCTTCAATTCAAAATTAATTATAATGTGAAAGTGTGCTGTACATTTCATGACTTATAAGTGAAAATAATTTTTGTATTGTAGGTAACATCCATGATGCATCAATTTAAGACAGTCTTGTTTTGTACACATTTATGTAACTTATAATTTATCTTAACCTCAAATAAGCTTTCTGCTTTATAATGTGCAAACACAGCGAACGATGCTGTTTTATGTATGTATGTATGTATGAATGTAAGTATATGTGTGTGTGTGTGTATAGGCCTAATTAAGGTGTGACTGAATATGTATCCCGTAGGTGTTTACTTGTACTTATGCGTGAATTACTCTGATAAACCTCAGAATGTTGCTGCACAGAAATTAAACGTTGTTCAAGCTGACCGTTGGTTCGTAATTCCATAAATTATAAAGAATTCATTCCACAAAGTTGGTTGAGGTTATAACACTGGACACCACCTTGTAACTAACACATCAGAGTAACCGTATCACTATAGTCTATGAATATCCCATTCCCTTGTTTCTCTTCGCGTATCTGATTTAAACAATGCAACGATTATTTTCTGGTTTAAGGTTAGAAGGGCTGTAAAAGTGCTGCAACCCAACAATAAATAAATTCAATACGTACAGATGAATTCAGCAAGAACGCAAACAATTAGAGGCTTCAAGCAGTATAAAGAGGTAAGAATTTCTTATTAATTGCATATCGTAAACTACAGCCACAGTTAATCCAATGCGTACAACAAAGGTGAGCCAAAGTCCATACCTCTCCTCCTGTATGAGCATGGATCTTGATATGTATGGCTCTTGACGTAAAATGGTTGCTTTTCTGAATTATATTCACAATAAACGTTGTAAGAATAAACCTTCTAAGTGTTAGTGCAGTGGATTACAGCGCACTACGTGACTTACGTGCACGGTCAACAATTGTAAACATATATAATCTTCATAAATCAAATGTTTTATACTGTTAATGCATTTATAAACAAAAGATTTAAGTAGATTGAAGGTTCGTTGTTGAAAAGTGTTTTGTGTAAATATAGACTTTTTCTGAATGCTTTTGGTTGCAATTAGTGTGAATAAACTGTTTAGTATTCCGAAGTGTAATATATATGCAAATATTTATTAAAGAACAATTTGTAATTAATTACAGATATTAGACTTTGCTGCACATATTTCTAATGACTTAAAACTGTTAGAGGATGACATAAAAATCTTTCAGCTTACACAACCCTATTCAATAGCTAGTCACATCACACTATCGAAGGATCTTTCCTCTTTTTGTAATAAATTCGTAAAAAATAACATTGCGCACAAATGTCCTGTGAAACTTGATTACTATCTGATATTCTTTTAATGGATATTTTTCGCTTTGTAACAAATTTCGTACGAGTCCCTGATGATGATCATATAGGATCGAAACATGTTGGACCAAGATGTGAAAATGTTATAAATGTTGTAAATATACTGAATACAGTGCATTGGTTGGACAAGTACTGTGTTTGTATAATGATCATGCATGGGATGAGAAATATAAAATCTTGTCTTAATAAGGTAGTTTAATTTTTTGAAGCGTATATTTTAAAATTAAAAGCCCCCCTGCCGCATTATAAAATATTACAAGTCTTGTCTCATAGAGTAAGGAACAAGAATGGCGCTGCAGAAAGCCGATATCATATTACACTGTCATATTTAAGATGATGCCAACTTTTGCTATTGAAAAGGCGGATGGAATTATCGGAACTATGCAGTATGATGAAGGAGGCAGAATTATTTCAGCAATTTACTCTCAACAATAGGCACTTTTGATAACCCAGGGTAAGCAAGTTACTCCCTACCGACGCATGCATTCTTTAAGGAGGGATTTTATAATTACACCTGAAAAACAAAATTTGCCTTCTTTGAAGTTCTTATATGTTACACCAAATTTTATATAAGGCCCTATTTACTTATGTACGAGTAATAAATTCTTTAAATGTTTATCAATATGTATAACTGATGTAATATGCTTTCGATTCAATTCAATGTGCAGTCTCCGTACGAATGGCAATAATGTGCCCTCGTACCAATATGCATCGTTATGTAAAAATCTCCAGTAGTTGCAATGCGAAAGGGAGGGGGAGACTTTAAAAGGCTGTATGAGTATTGAGGACGAATGCGGAGGAACCTAGCAAAAATGCTACACTGATGCTATGTGATTTACTGATAAATGTTTTGAGAGTAGCATTAAATGTGTGAAAGTTACAGTTAAGTATAAGATGTGTCATAGAAATGTATCCTATGCTATAACACAGGATGCCGTATTAAACTGTCGATACAGTAGATAATATTAAAATTGAATCTATATAAACACCTCATGCCATGAATTTTATTCAGCGTCGTATGTTACTCTGTATGTCTGTAACCTGTTTGTAACAATATAAGTTAGTTAAATATAATGCCTATTAAAACGCAACTGATGCAATTTGATATATTGTAAGCTCCTCAAGAATTTTTAAAACTATTAAAATCTTTACTTGCTATCAATATATATTCGGAAACTGGAATTCAAGTACATCTTTAATTACAGCAACAGATGTTTCAAAATTAATGCTACAGTTCGTTGATGTCTGGTAACCAGGATTCAGGTCATCTGGGTTTTGGCGCTTCAAGAGTTTAGAATCACAAAATGAAATGGTCCTCTCAACGCTTAAAGAAGAAGGTGCTATTTTTTTTTTCGAAAAGTCGGGAAACATCATCCACGTAAGGCAGCGTCACATTCCAGGAGATCTTAACCCTGAACAAAAACCATTGCAGAAAACCAAAACCTTCTCTGATAACAAAATGTTAATATAAGTCCTGCAAGGGTGGGTTCCAGTGTGCAGTTCCGGGAGTTATTGCTGTCTCCAGTTTCGTTAATATATCTCCCTGAAACCTCTGCACTGCAGCCTATATCTACACTGTTCGTCACCTGGAAGCAGGATTCATATTGGCACTGAACCACCATTATAGTAAAATACATTTTGTAAACATCCACGATGGAGCTCAATTCTATTGTCTTTTAGCACTAGTACTGAAATTACGAAGTAGTTTTGTACATACATATATAATCTACTGTCGCATATAGAGCCATATGTACATAAATTACTAAAAGTACAATACTGAAAGGCGAAGATCATGTTACAACTGAAATATATATTTCAAGTAAGTGTCATATAAGGTGGTCTGCTCAGTCAACGGATTTTTAATCAAATCATGTAACAACAAACGTATATTTGTCAACCAATCCTTTGCCCTGTGCAATCTAGAGTACCAAAGATTAGAAATATGAGGGCTGTACATTTATAACGTACGGCTACATTTACATATAATATAAGGCTTGTGTTTTGATTTCCAATTAACGTGACAAAACTGTGTGCTCAAACGAGTGCCTCGATTAAGTGTATTGCAAAATAAGGCTATGCAGTAGTGTTCAATGTGTATTAAAACATGATCCTAGTGTTTAATATGTAATGTTAGTGTTGTAATCATGGACATGTCTGGATTTGTTGAGTGGTAAAACAGAATGTTTTGGTGCTGTCTTACATAAATCTTACAAAAAAAAAATATTGTTGTCGTATACAGCAAAGTACCAACATGACACATGGACTCAGTCCTAAAAATAACGTCGTCAATATTTGGTTTTGGAATTGAACGAGCAAGGAATTATTTGTGATATATTTAATTACAAAATTATAAGATGTTTGATTTACAATGACAGACAAATATGCTTCTGCCCGTAAATACGTCTATTACGTAACAGCATTAATCATGTGCTTGACCAATCAGAATAACTTTATCTCTGAGCCCCCATTAATTTCTGATTGGTTACCAAGTTCACATGATGTTATAATGTTGGTTCTGAAATGTTAATAGCACCAAACACATAACAATGATTTCGGAGAAGAATGAGAACAACTGAAAGCCTATTTCCGTATCGCACAGACTTCTAGCTGTACATGTCTCTTACTACTGCCGCTCTCAGTTCATTTTAATTTGTGAAGGGTTTTTTACTTCAAGCACAAATTCTCTCCATGTTAAATGTTTTGGATATAACCTGAAAGAGTGGTGTTAAAATTTACTACTGACAAACAGATTTTCTATACTGTTTAAGCACTACCTCAGTACCAAATTTCACTTGCCCAACTCCAGTGATCCATTAGTGATCGCCATGAGACGGAAAGTTTCAGCAAATCTTCGCGACAGCCAATATGCTATTTTGCATTTTACACTTTACAAAACTTAATACAAGCAACATATTTTATTAAGGTCAATTACTGTACGTCATTTCAGGACCTAAACATGTCACTCCCGCTTAAAAATTTTGCTCGCCCGCCATGTTGTTGTTACTTACTGCAGGAAATTTAAAGATCATAGCAGTGGGGTGTCCATCAGTAACACAATGTTTCGTCGACACAAGTTCTCAGGTTTTCACGGCGGGTGTTGCTCAAATGGCAGAGTTTTGGGCTTTACACCATGTCGGTGTAAAGCCCAAAAGATGGTTATGTGAAATTTAATGAAATCGGTTAACTGCCTCAAAGGTCGAAGTGGGGGAGACATACTAGTCTTGTTTTTTTAGGAAGTAAAGCAGGTTCTAAATTGTGAAAAAGATCGTGGTTATTCTGCTGACGGCGTATTTGCACAAGTGATAATAATGTTATATTGTCGATTACTAAAAAACTGTACAAAATGGAATGCCGTGTTGTATAAATTTAAACATAAGGGCCAAATAATTATCGAAAGATAACCTATCGAAGAATTTAACATGCATTCAGAACAACTGTCTCTATAACATGGCCCATCAGCAGTTATACCATGATTTGTTTTGTCAATAACATCTCAGAAGAAAAACTAAAAGTGCTTTTCCGTTTTTATGAATGTGTCGCACAGTGTATTGAAGTCTTTGTAAATACGAAACCAATATATGTACTGGACATGTAGGATGATGTGTACTAATTACAATAAAACTCTTCAGACAGTTTCCCCATTGTCTGAGGTCTATGTATGAACCTACTTCTGTAGGATCACTATTTTATCCGACCAATATCCCTTATCACTTCCCACAGCATTTCCAAAGCGCGTGTGGGTCGGCCGCTGAGCCCCTGCGGTTTATCTGATAAGCGACGCAACAGAAAGGTAAAAACGTTATTGGTCACGTAAAATAATGTTGCTGTATATCATCTACCATGTCCGTGACAATAAGACTAAACAGTAGTAGTAGTAGTAGTAGTAGTAGTAGTAGTAGTAGTGTGGTGGTGGTGGTGGTGGTGGTGGTGGTGGTGGTGGGGGTGGCGGTGGTGGTGGCGGTGGTGGTGGCGGTGGTGGTGGTGGTAGTGGTGGTGGTTGTCCTCCCCCTCCACCCATGGAAACCGAAGGTTCCATACCAGGCTCAAAAGAGTCCACTACGAGACCCCATTCACACCCTCAGGACCTACCCTTCCAAGATCTGTTTTAATATTATGCTGCATCTATATCCGAGCCTTCCAAGTGGTATTTTCCACACTACAAATTTTCATGTCCTGTCGGCTACTTATCAGCCTTTATTTGGCTTTGGTTAACATTTAGTTGTTGATTTGTTTGATTAATATTACAGGTAATGAAACTTCGCATTCTTCATGGATATCACTCCGTGTGTTTAAGTTTATGGATGTAATTTTGACTGCTTTCTCCCTTTTCCAAATACATGGACATGCTTGAGAATTCTGTAGTTACTTCCCCTTATATTGGCCTACACTTTACGTACAACTTATCATCAAAATCTCAATCACATGTTATTACAAATACGTGGTTCATGTCAGTATTATGAAAACAGTAAACCAAATTAAATAACCTGCACATTTTCTTTTGTTCATTTCAAGCGTTTTACTCTATTATTTATCAGACGTGTTAAATACTTTTAAAAGCTGCGTTAAAAGTTTCACACACAAGGCTACTAAAAATACACAAATTATATTTTCTAAGTTCAATTTTCTCTTGCGTTCTACACAGCCAGGTGAACACAGAAAATGAATCACGCCAAATTTTGATATTTCCTATTATATTATTAATGAAAAGTATGGTTACTCAAAACTTGTTTCTGAATATTAGTTCTGGTCGTATTCCGTATTTTATCGGTCACATGTCCCGCAGACAGGCCTACGTCTTAGGCGAACGTATTACATACAACCACTGCCTGACGTGAGAAACACAGCAATTCCCTTACTGGTCTTCGAGATCGGCAGGTCAAGTAAATGTATTCGCTTTCTTAAATTCTCGGACTCAGAGTGCGCGAGATGTTATTTTTCTGTCTATTTATGTACCATGTAAGCCACTCACAAGCAAGCATCAACAATAGAAATGATGATGCCCAGAACGCCGCACATGCCGTACACACTTCCGTTAATACGAACACTGCTTTTCGTGTCTCTTCAAACTAATTTCAGCTAACACTGTTTTTGAATTTGACAGGTAAGATTACAAACAGTATAGGCAATCATGTATTTATCTACGGGAACACGACAACTAAATCTATACCATAAGCGGTAATTCAGTGCAAACACAGGAAAACAGAGCAGATTCCATTAAAAAATCAATAGATCAATTTATTCCTGAGCATCAAATTGACTGCCAAATACTAGCAATAACACAACTAGCGAATTACTGTATGTTTTACTCTCAAAAGACAGATGTGTAACATTGCGGTAGTTATAAAAATACTGAATTGCAGTAATAACCCCTAAAATTTTCGATGCTGTCTTATTTGTTTTAAAATAGCTCCACATCGCTCAAGAAAACCCGACTGTTTATTGTTGTGAAACATAATTTTCATCTTCTAAAACGTATTAATTATCTTTTGAAATAAATGTAACAACATTTATCCACATAACGATGTTCACAGCAATCGTCCGCCGCGGTAGAATGAATACAGTAATGGCATTTCTAATTACACGCCAAAGTATTTTTTTTTTCCTTTTAACTTAAATTTTATTTGAGAACCTTAGGCCTCTTCCACATGAAGTTAAACGCAAAACAGCTGGTAAAACAAAAATTTTAGCTACTGACGTTTTTTAATTTAATTGTACTTCTAACATTATAACACTTCCAAAATACTTAAGCTTAATCTAGATAATGAAATACTAACTTACCAAAATTTGTCGTGAAAGCTGTGAATGATGAAGGATGTTTCATGGAGGGTCTGGTGGATTGAAGTACGACAGGAAACTCTACGTATACCTGCAAAACAGGGAACTTTTCAGTGAATACAACAATTGTATCGATTTACTATTCAGTTTACTTAAATCGATTATTATTATGTGTGATACCTGGGTGTTCTGGGGAAGCATGCGTTTATGAGTAGCAGAAAAAGAACTTTCCTGGTTTCTTTACTAATATTCAAAAAAATTTGTCTCTGTGGTGGATGTAGAGAAAAAATATTTTCTGAAGAATGAAGAAGGAAGAGGAAATGTCGAAAGCTTTAATATATTCTGAAGGTCTTTACACATTTTATAGTCATCGTTTCTTGAAATTTTCCGTTCCTAATCCCGTTCTACTCAGGTATAAACAGCCTTTTTACAAGTTCGGCCAATTTCAACCGATCTATTAGTTTGTTCAACAGGCTTACAGAAAATTCTGCTTAAAATTCCTCGAATTACAAATTATTAATAAGAATAAAGTTCAAAAGACTAACAGTACAAAGTCAAAAGGATTGATTACACAACGACGGTTTGAACAGTTACCAACTTCAGTGTGGAGCATTCGTTTACCTTCTATTTAACTTTAACTTCTTATTCTTAATTGACTAACAATTCCTTGAATTGTGGAACACATACAGGACTTTCTATCAGAATACAATATTATAAAATGGGTAAACGTACTTGTTAGTGAAGGGAGTCCTCCATTTTCTAAGTTCTTGTAGTCTTAGACCAAAGTTCTCTGCGGCAGAACTTGGAAACAATAGATGTTTAGAGGAAACAGAACATGCTAAAGATTTCTCAAACTATTCAGTCCTTCAAGGTTTACAACAGAGTCTAAAGAGCCTCTGACGCAGCACTCCATATCAGATAGCGCACAGAATAATTCATTACGTTCCTGCCTACAAGACACCCATTCACTGAGTTCTTCCCATGTTGTAGACACTTATTAACTGCTGATACACAGACCACTTCAGAGACTGATACGTTCTTTACGACGGACAGAAGGGAACATGGATGTGATGTGAAGAATTTCTAATGTTAAGGAGTTGACGGGCGTTGAAAAAATTTGCAACAGGACTATATAAGTATAAATTAGCACCAATGGGAACTGGGCGGAGGGGGAATCAAATGGAACAAGTATGCCACTGAACCGGCAGAAAAGTGTATACTCGTGTCTTTCCTATGAAAATTCAAGGCGGTGAATTAGCAAGTGGACTGGTTTCGACTGGATCAGTCTCAGCGTAGCGCGGCAGGCTTCTACATAACCGATAAGGGAGTGAGCTTCAAAACATGTACAGGCATGTACCTAGTAAATAAAGTTTCCTCTGCCACTAATACTTTACAGAAATCTAATCAATACTTTGTACCCGTAGGATTAATCTAATTCTAGTAAAATTTCTTCGTGTGAACACATAATTTACTTTCAAACTTTCGTCACACTGTTACATGTCCCACATCACCATTAATATATCCTTAACTAACAAAGTGAACTAAACCGAACTAAACTAACTTACTCTCACTATGATAAACTCCACACATTAACACCAATAACACCATATACCATCAATGACTACTGTTTTCAACCAGTTCGACCCATACATCATCTGTCTCCACGACATCTAACTTCATGTTTTCATTATTTCACCTTATTTCTCTCCCAAACGAACGTCTCGCAAGAGGTGTCCCACTAAAATTTCTAAACGCATTTTTTGTTTCCCCTCGTTAAAGTCACATTTACGGCCCACAGATTCCTTCTTCGTTTTGCTATCCTAATAACGCTATGTGACCTAAAAATTCGACGCTATATAACTGGCAGCGTCGTTAAACTATACACTAAAAGAAACTGCAAAGTTATTTATAAGTATCATTGCACAACGAAACTGTCATGCTAAATACAATAAAAAACAGACAACATCTACCGGCTGCATTTTATGTTATTTCGATACATGTTTTTGCACTATCTTCTGAAATATGGGATCATGGGAAGACTCTATCATTCTCGATGATCTGGCTTCTTCAGCCCCTGGTGATCAATGAAGACATATGACAGTGATGGTGGAGGCAGTGATGAATGGAGACTTGAAACCAGATACAGATGAGTGATGTATATCCCTCTCCAACAGTATCAATAGCGACACACCGAGACCATTCTGAAAATGACAGCACTCAGGCAGCGTCTGTCAAAATACTTAATCCACTAAGTGGAAGCCTAAACTTTTAAAATCCCATTACATCCACCGGCATTCTTAGAACTAAAGAGTAATGCATATGCGTAGTATCATTACAGCTGATTTGCGTGATTTTATTCCCACCTGTCACCGTAAACTAGGAGATCTGGAGTCCTGTCCGCTAGCAAATACATTAAAACCAACCTTTTTCTGTAATTCAGGTTGTAGGAAAGTGTTCAGAGAGGGAAGACTAACAGTGAGATTGTTAGTTCAGTGATGTAAAATTATCCAACTACTTAAGACGTTTTCGGGTACCGTACTCCTCTTATTTAAACACTTGAAGATCCGAACACACAAATTATCAATATTAGTTTATTGATTCTCCCATTAACACAATACTACAAATGACTGTGCCTTCATTTATTCATCACATTCGCTACGACACGTTTCGGCTGGTAATTGCGGTCATCATCGGGTTGTGCTACAATTACATAAAAGGGAAGAACTGAGGTACAGCCCTGTCCCTTATAATTAAAATACAGGGTTATAATTTTGTTATTATATCGAACAAAGGAATAATAAAACGTACCTCGTATATCAATAAAATTGTTAAAATAAACAGGTTGCACTGTACCAGTAACATATAAATATGATTTGTGGGAATACTCTAAGCAACCGTCTTCCGATCGTAGTCATACCTGTGTTGTACACCTGTAAATATGTATCTCGTATTAATTTCATATTTAGAGTTAACTTAATTGTGTCTCTAAATATGATAATTTTTTAATGTCTCAGCTTAATATTTTATAAATCTTTGTTATCTGTCGTAATTATGCCCGTGTTGTAAGTTCCCATCTTTCGACACACCCTGTTTTATTTTCTTGAACTCCCTGTATTGTCATAGGGAGGATAATGACTTCCTGGATCTTCGCCGTGTGTAGGAAACTGGCTTGTGTCTCTGTATTTCTATGCTGTGTTTCTTTTAAACGGGTTACTGTAAAACAGGAAATCAGATGTTTTAATTTCGTTTCGTTTCGTTTCGTTTCGTAGTCCTTCCCTCTTCTATCGACCTGTTCACAGTAGGTGTAGAGGGGTTTTATTTTCACTTGATCACACTCAAACACACACCACAGTCGGTAGGACTCCTCTAGACAAGGGATTGGCCCGTCGCAGAGACCTCTACCTAACAACACAAACACTGCACAAGAGACAGACATCCATGCCCCCGGTGGGATTCGAACCCACGACCCCAGCAGGCGCTCGGCCGCAGACCTACGCCTTAGTCCGCGGGGCCACTGGGATCGGCTGTTTTAATTTCTTTCATTTAAATGTTGTGAGTTTAATTATCCTATTTTATTTCGTTGTTAATATACGAAATTAAGTTAATCATCTAAAATTACATCTAAAATTAATACGAGATACTTATTTACAGGTAGACACGTGAGGCCTCTACCTCATTTGTTCCCTTTTATACACTGTAGCACAACCCGATGATGGCCCCAATTACAGGGCCAAACACGTCGTAGTGAATGTGATGAATAAATGAATATACAATCATTTATAGTGTTGTGTTAATCGGAGAATCAATAAAATAACAGTGACTCAACACATACAACGAGATGATGTCACCCCTCCCCCCCAAAAAAATAAAAATTATCCCTTCATGTCCCACATAACGTGGGGGTGAAACTTTGCCTCTCACAATACCAGAACAAGATAAACTAAATGTTTGACGTTTCTAGCTTCAAATTCATCAAAATAATATTCCGAATTCAGTTAGTACCCCATAAAATACACCTTTAGCCTTCTGTACGACTGTCCCTCTGTTCTGAAAGGTGCATAAACCATACACATACTCTGTGGGCAGAATGCAGAGCTTGTGAATGTTACAGCAGTGGTACAAATAGTAACCACCAAGTTTAGATAACGAAGACCATACTTATACACATATACACATATATTTATTTCGTACATCACCAATGAAAGAGTATGATTGCATTATAAAAACAAATCCGTGAATATTTTATAGGTAAACAATCGCCTTATTTTAAGAATTATAAGAAACACACAAATGCAGCGTGCAGGCAAAATGCAGAATTTTCAATGTTAAACTTCGCGGCATATTTACCAACCACCGATCCTCTAAATCTGCTTATTTCAGGTTCGAGAAAGACAGACAAGACAGACACACCAGAAGACTTGTGCTATAATTTGCATAAATATTACTTATTTTCCTGGTTGTATTAACCTTTTAAAGTCTAGCGGTACTTTACGTACCACCAGGTTTAACATTAAAAATTTCTACGTTGTGCCCACATTGCGTTTATGTGTTTTGTACGGGTCTCAGAACAAACAGCAACTTTACCTTATAAAACATTAAGAGATTGGTTTTTATAACCGAAGCGGAGAGTGTTTACAGCGCGGTACGCACTGAGTCCTTATACAAAACAGATACGCTTCGTCTTTAAAGGGTTTGAATGGCCAAACATATGGAAATGCGAGTCAGTCCGCAAAGGCTAACAATTATTACTTTTGCATGGGGTAGAGATGGGGACGTAGCTTGAGACTGAGAGCCATAAACGCCATAAACGTGGAAAAAACCCTGTAAGGTATAGAAGACCACAGTCTGGATCTAAAGGGATTTTTAGGTGGCATCACTTTGGCCATAATTACTACTGTTTCGAAATTTTGCTGAAGTTAAATAATTTTGGGAAGTAATAAATATTCTATATAAAATTACATCTAAGAATAAGATAAAGTACGATGCACCCATGGTAAAAACAATTTTATTTATAAACGTAAAAATTAAAAAAATTCATTCAAATAAAAAATATGTTGCTCTGACGAATTATGAGTCTTCTTTGCTTCTATTGATCTGTGGTGACTTTCTTTTCCTACGAAAACATGTTCAGCACATCGTCTCGCAGGCCATTTTGGTTACATCTGTGAAGGCATTGAGTTTAGCCTTAACATCAAACACTAATATTACAGGTAAAACGTCCATACTCAAAGAGAACAAACGTGACAGCTTTTACACATAGGAGCTTACCGAGCTAGGAACCCATGCGTGCAGAAATCAGTAGAGTCTAAGTACAGAAGAGGATATACACACGTGCGAAGGATCGATATTTAGAAGTACAATAAAAACTAAAATTCTGTACAAAATATAACGTTATATTGACCTTCGACTTTGTAAAGTAAGCATCGAATACCTCTGAGACAGGCAACCTTTGAACTGAAGAATTAACTTCCATTCTTTTGGTCTTGTTTTACATAAAAGAAACCGAGCCAGTGATGCATAAGGCATCATACACATGTTAAACCCCTGAGGATGACCTCTCATGTGTGCCGTTGCCTCTCTGATCACAAAGCATTTCATAAATATCTAAAGACTGCTTTCCTACCTCAGCATACATTTTTATGCTCTTATGCCTTCACAGCGGTGTAGTTGGTGGGTCCGTTCTTCTGGGATGCAGGGCCGAGTCACCTTATAAATGGTGCCCTATGTTTTCAAAATAGCGTGGTTGTCTCAACTGCACGGGCTGAAATATTCATTAGAAATTCTGACACTTGAAATTGAGACCACCAAAGCGTCTCGAAAAGTCGCACACAATCACCCAGTGACACGGTCCCACACCCCAGATCAAGGGAAAACTCTAACACACTAAAGTTGCCCACTTTCCTTTCCTTTCCTTTCCTTTCCTGTGGCACAACAGCCCAAATCGGGCCTAGGACACCTCCTTTTCTGGGAGGTTTCCAGATCACACTCAGACACACTACACTCGGTAGGACTCCTCTGGACAAGTGATCAGTCCGTCACAGAGACTTCTACATGACAAAACAGGAACGCTCACAGAAGACTAACATCCATACGCCCGGCGGGATTCGAATCCGCAAGCGCTTGGCCGCAGACCCACGCCTTAGACCGCGCGGCCACTGAGATCGGCGAAGTTGCCCACTATTAACGCCAATCTGTTAGTGCGCTGATATTCATCATAACTAAATAACTACACTTCGTGACCAAAAGCATAATTTTTAATGTTACGGAAGAGGGTATATACAGAGTGTTTCAGGGGGACTCTGCCACATTCCGGGAGAAGGTTCGTTAGGTTAATTTCTATCGATATAACGAAATATACCTGTACCCGAAGTTGGAGATTACGGAGATAATGACGCAAGACAAACGTGGTCTTCTTGAGGTTCCACGTATTCTACATGAAGCGTTATCCCTCCTTCAGCCAACAGCCAAGACACGCAGTGCGTATGCTACGTAAAATACCTGGAACCCTGCAGAAGATTTTATGAAGCCAATGCGATGTTTTCTTGCTTAATTAATGTATTTACGTAACACAGATGATTATTTATATTTAATGTCTTTATGTAACTCAAATGTTAATTAGATGTTAAGTACAGGTGTTAACATTACAGGAGCTACGAGTAAAAATCCCTTCTCTTTTTAATATGTATTGGTACTCAATAAATATATAAGAGTTCTCATTCTGTAAAATTTATCCCGCCATTATCTCCGAAACCGTTCAAATTCGGATATAATATTCTTTGCTACATCTACGTAATTTAATCTAACGGACGCTCTCCTGTCTTATGGCAGATTTCTCCTGAAACGTCCTGTATATTAACAGCTGTGTTTTAAAGCGTTAAAATAGCGGCCATTTCCAGGAGAAATGTGCGTGTATCGCAAGGCCTTAAAATCAGTCTTGCTCTTCGCCGCTGACGTGACACCCTGATCGTGGGGGGGAGAGAGGCTTCAGCGTGTCACGTATTATGACCACTTTAAGGATGGCGTAGATTATAAACGTCATTTCCGATATTTAGGAAGTATTCCCGAGAATTTTTGGAATTCCAATATCCACAGGAGACGATTCAGAACTTTGAGAAGGAAAGGTGAGTGAAGGAAATTTAATAAGCATACGACGAATTGCTTCTCACGAACTTGGTAACGCAGGAGAAACTTCGGAACCTGTGAAAGTTAATCACGGAAACCAATTACTGAATGCGGCTGGGGGTTTCTGAATAGTTAATACACTGAAAATGAACACATTAAAAAGAAAACGCCTTTACATTACACAGTTATTTCTTTGCGCTACAAAAGGGCTAAATTTCTAAAGAATATGAACGAAATACATACTCAGAAAGGCTGAACTCACCTGGGAGGAATACATTAAGACTTACCTTAAGGTACTATAGTTTGAAGATGTGGCTTAGAATTGGGACCTGAGATGGGCGCTTGTAGACACGGAAATTCAATTTTGGATTTCATAAAAGATAAATTATTTGACTAGGTGAGTGACTGTCAGCATCTGATGAAGGCAACCTCCTTGCATAGCCACTATGTTCACAATTTAAAGTAAGACACATTTGATATTAGCAGCACGATGAGCAACATGGTTTCAAAAATCCACCACAAATAGGGCCACGCCAGGATACAATTCACTTCTCCAACTGCATTCCAGAAGATCATAATGCGTATATTCACAGACTGACAAGCTACGGATATTTTGAACACCTGAGAAAACTGTCAGCCGATTCCAGTGGCGGCGCGGTCTAACGCGTAGGTCTGCGGCCGAGCGCTTGCGGGGATCGTGGGTTCGAATCCCACCGGGGGCATGGATGTTTGTCTTGTACAGTGTTTGTGTTGTCAGGTAGAGAGATCTCCGCGATGGGCCGATCCCTCATCCAGAGGAGTCCTACCGACTGTGGCGTGTGCTTGAGTGTGATCAAATGAAATTACAAAAACCTTCGACACCTACTGTGAAAAAGTAGGTACAAGAAAGAAAGAAAGAAAGAAAGAAAGAAAGAAAGAAAGAAAGAAAGAAAGAAAGAAAGAAAGAAAGAAAGAAAGAAAACTGCCATAGACTAATTTTTATTTTGTCCTAGCTTACACAATTCCCCTTTCAATACAGCAGACCCTCGAAATAACAGACCTCGTATGGACGGATTTCTTAAATAACGGACGAAATCTGTTGGTTCCGCAATTTTCGTCCGGGATGGGAATACAAGTACGTGAAATTAGCTGTCTTGACTGTTAATTACCGAAGCGGCCGCTACTGGGCGCACACGGACGCACTCTCAGCCTTTGCTGACACTCGGGCGGAGGGCGGGAGCAGTGTATTGCTCTTTTCGTAACCCGGATCGTGGATTTATTATATTTACCTGAAATTTACTAAATTCCAATTAACGATGGCTTGCAAAGTGACATTGCTAACAGGGCACTTGTGTACAGTATTATGTGCATGAATTTGAGTTATACTGTATATATAGCACTGCATTACTGTCCTGGAGACTTTTTAGGCTATATATACGCATTCATACATTATTCGGAAGTACCGGACAATCGGCATTATTGGACCATCCACTCCCCCTAGCAGAGTTTACAGTATCTCAGATTACGCACAAGGTGTCGCGAACTTCGGGTGATGTTACTCTATAAGTCATTTTGAGGAAAAGGTGTTATATAAACATATGTCCGATTATCCACTGCCACACAGCTATAAGCATTTTAACGTTTGATGGCACTGCATGATACTCAACGATTGCAGAGAATGATGGAATCCACAGACAGCACACACAAAAGGGATGAAATTATCAGAAAGGAAATAAATTATATTTTAGACACGCATAATTGTAAATACATAAGTTTGGACGTCATTTTGAACAGTACTGAGTGTAACAAAACTGAAAATAGACGTTCTTTGATATCATGTAATGAAAACTGGCTTTTTTCTTCAGTGTTGTAACATAACTATGTAAAAGAAGGTAACTGACTCGGTAACATGAATAAACATCGATGTCTTTCACTCGTCGTATTATCTGACACAATATTCCTTTGATGTTTTACATACAGTAGGGTAAGACGTAACTGCTGGCTTTGTTTTGTGGTGTACAGTTGTACTCTTGGGACTGAATATCTTCCTTTCTTGACGTTATCTGATACGTAAGTTTTTTTTATTTGTAGAGCATGAAAAAACACATATTCTGTAAAATTTTCGGTTACAGCCATGTAAGTACATTAAAATGCCCCTAGCATTGTAACGGTTGACAATTGGGCATAAGTTGACATAGCATTTTTAATCAAAATGGTTCAGATAATAACATCCTGAAGTTTGGCACATCTTATATGAAACATTTTATATAGGGTCGAATTACAGACTTATTAATGTAAACCTTAACAATAACACTATCAAAATTCGGTACCTCTTTGAAGAGTAATTACCGAAAGAACGAGAGATGTAATAAATAAAATAAGATCAGAATAGAGACGTTTTAACCTTTTAAAGCCTAGCGGTAACTTTACATACCACCAGGTTTAACATTAAAAAATTCTACGTGGTGCCCACATTGCGTTTATGTGTTTTGTACGGATCTCAGAACAAACAGCAACTTTTGCCTTATAAAACATCAAGAGACTGGTTTTTATAACGGAAGTGGAGAGTGTTTACAGCGCGGTACGCACTGAGTTCTTATATAAAACAGATACGCTTCCTCTTTAAAGGGTTAATGGTGAGAATTTCGCTTGACAAAAGGTCCGCGTCATTTTGATCGACGAGTTAATGCTAAAATGCATAATATTTGAAAACTCACTCGGTGCTCTTTAATGTGAGGGATTAAACTTTGATAAATTTATATAGGAAGGGCGGCACCATAAGCATACAGTAGCAATTTAAAATTTAGGACTCAAACTTGAATTTGCAAAGCTTGTGAATAGAAGCAAAGAAGATCTAATCTGAGAGCCTGCACTGCCATTTTGAAACGTTAAGAAAAACCACGGAAAACCACAGTCTGGACACTTTGGTTCTCGACCAACATTTCAACCCAAGGCGTCCTGGATACAAGGCAGCAGAGCTACCCACACGACGTCGACAATCGGCTTACAGCCCCGTTACACTGGATGAATCAGTTTTGTAAATCACGTAAGCCAGGTTAGCAACATCGGCAGAATGTAATTCTTTAGGCATTCTCACTGTTACTGTACATAGATTTCACGTTCTTGAGTCGTTTTTAAAAAATGCTAAAAATGTGAGTAACTTAAGTGTCTTTTCACGTTTTACACAGCCCACATTACAAAAGTTTGCTCTGTGTTAGCAACAGTAATAGCTCATGATCGATATCTCGAAAACGTTTTGTTATCCTAAACGGGTACGTGTATAATTGAGCATGCTGAGTTGTTATATTTAAATTGTCAACTCTGTTCAGCTTCAACTCGTACCTCCCAGAGAACGCCGTCTGTCTGCATTATATAAAGCAAAAACAGCGAGATATTATAGAAGTATGTAGGTGTTCATATGAAGTGTCCGTTATTTTTGCCCCGTGTGTACAAATTTTAGTGAAAATACGAAATATGAAATTTAAAACAAACCCATCTAGTAGGAGCCGTCCTTTTCCATGCAGACAAACATGACGAAACTAATATCGTCTTTTTCACAAATATTTTTCGAACGCACCTAAAACAAAATTACAACATAACGGAAAAAAGACCACAAATAAATGCCATCAGAATATGTGTGGAAAGCATAGATCCTGGTGAACTGGGGTCTTAATCCTTTAAAGACGAAGCGTATCTGTTTTATATAAGGACTCAGTGCGTACCGCGCTGTAAACACTCTCCACTTCGGTTATAAAAACCAATCTCTTAATGTTTTATAAGGCAAAAGTTGCTGTTTGTTCTGAGATCCGTACAAAACACATAAACGCAATGTGGGCACCACGTAGAATTTTTTAATGTTAAACCTGGTGGTACGTAAAGTTACCGCTAGGCTTTAAAAGGTTAATACCTGCACATCTGAGACAGCACGGTGACATGGTAAATTCTTTGCTAATAATATCCACGGAAGATCGTAAATACATAATCAAAACGTCACATGGAGCCAGTAATTAGGGACGTTTGTAACCAGTTCTTCAGGGAATACATGCAAACAGCACTACAAATGCTGTGATATTCAAGTATAGAGTCAAGCGCTTCGACAGAACAGAAACAATTCCTGTACGCCCATTGAGCTGTGGTTTAACCATTATTTTGTGTGCGAATAGTAAGTGTGTGTAAATCCACAAATACACGTTAATTACAGTAACTGAGTATACGCTTATATCCAACACAAAGCTAACTCCACATAGCAGAATTATAGAAATGCTGATGGTCGATCAGCTGTCCTGCGGCAACACACCTCGCCTTTTACAGAACCTGAAGTTTTATTACCGCATTCACAAGCACCACTGGATCATGTTTGGAGACAGCTAAATCCAATCCATCTACCTGTACCTTTACGATCAATTTCAGCAGTACCCATCCATCTACCTGTACCTTTACGATCAATTTCAGCAGTACCCATCCATCTACCTGTACCGTTACGATCAATTTCAGCAGTACCCATCCATCTACCTGTACCGTTACGATCAATTTCAGCAGTACCCATCCGTCTACCTGTACTTTTGCGATCAATTTCAGCAGTACCCATCCATCTACCTCTGAACTTCCACGTAGTCTTTTACATCTAAATTTTCCAATATCTTACGTCCGTTTCAAATCTCTCCAGGTGTTCCACACGTCCTGCCCTATCACTTGCCTCATTTTGGCGACTATAATAAGAATATAAGCTACACAGGCCAACTTATAAACAGTCAATAATAAAACATATGACGGAGCCAAAAAGCAACACTATGTATGGATTCAAGGAAAATAAATGACGGCTTAAATCCATTAAAATTCATCACATGAGACTTGCTGAAGGGTTGTAAAAAAAGCCTTATATAACAGATGATTTGCGTAATATCAGGTCCGATGTTTGGAAATAAGGAGCTAAGCATTAAATTGCTATGCTAGACATGTGTGATGAATCATTTCTGCCTTGAATGGCAGTCTAGTAAAAAGGCAAAGCCTTCCCCTAACAATTCATGAAGACTCAGAGCAGGGACGGACTTTTGGACTTAAATTCTCAACTTTCACATTGGGTACAACTAGAAGGGCAGAGCTGTCGGCTCTATGCGCCGATCGCAATTTACCCCCAAGGTAATTCCTTCGTACTTATTTATGTTACAGGCTAAGTGGACCCCAGGGCTACTGAATGCGGAGAGAAGGAATAGCTCACTTGAAACTTTTCCAAGGACCCTACCGGGAATTGAATCCACAACCTCCCGCCTTGTAGCGCAATAGAATGACAGTCTAGTAGCTAGAGAAAATTAAATTGGCACAGAAATGTGTTATACGTTATCTTCGGTCCATCTGGTATGTTCGGACAATATACTGTTAAGAACGCCGGAAACAATTCGTGGCACCAGAATTTGCAATGTGTTAGAAGGAAGAAGGATTTTAGAGAGCGGGGATGGCAATCGGACCATTTGAGCAGATAATGTGCTGTTCCGTCATATCAATGCTCTAAGCACTGACATTTATCCAAATTTATACAAGAGTTACTTTCTCACCTCACTGAGAACAGAAACCATGTTCGTTAAATAGACGGACTAATTAAGGTTGTTTAAGGAAGCGACGAGAATTTGTTCTGAAAATTACACTGGAATATACAAAAACACAGTTTGGTACAATACGGAATTTCCTTAATGTCACAGTGCGTGGTACGTATAGTTTTCACTAGACTGCAAAATGTTAAAATAATGTAGCTGGTGCCTACAACAAGAAACAGAAACATTTGTTTAAATTTTGGGTGTAGCAAGCAGGCAGGGCGAAGTGCACTGCATGAAATACATACAAACATTAACATACCATCCCTTTTTACTGCCTCGTCTGGACATGTTTCTTTCCTAGCGCCAGTGTCACGACTTTTTGTCCAGGTTCTAAAGGAGTTTGTGAACACGCATGCTTTCCCATATGTTCCAAGGATTAAACTTTGAAAACACTGAAAGCAAGTTACCAAAAACCAGTTAGGATAACACAACCACGTTTACACACGGCTCCAAGATCTCCATCGGGATGGCAAAGAAAATGTTCTACAGGAAAGGGGCGACTAGAAAATCGTTAAAGGAATAGCAAGGGGAGTTGGTACAATCAGTATCGAAGAATACTTTTTCCGTAATGCAATACAAGGAACTGTACTTTGAAGGTGCAATGCGTACAGACAGCAGATATGACAGTAGTACTCGATAGTGATACCCAGCAGACTATTTGAACAGTCACCTCATTTAGACACAGGGAGTTTCGGGCATAAATAATACAGCCTGTTCTTCTCTTTCAGAGAATTACATTCTGCTAATTCTTAGTGCTTCTGATGCTCTATCCACATAATGCAAGCTGGCAATCCAACAAGAAACGGTAATTTGCTTCAGGGTTAGGCTGCTGAGTTCTTGCTTAGATGTGGGAGAGGCAGAAACAGAATTTCTTTCATTGTTCGTAATTTAAAATATTCACATATTATTATTTTTATTATTATCGTTTCTATCACCATCACACTTTTGGAAATAATTTATTACTTGAAAAGGCTTGCAGATTCTACGTTAAATTTGTTTAATGCACCTAATTTACCGAATCGCTGTCATGTGTGTAATTAATATGTGGCTGAAAATATTCTTTCCTTCTTTCTGTCTTTCTTAGTCGGACCTCTTCTACCCACGCACTGTAGTTGTAGAGGGTTATGGTTGCAACTGATCATACTCAGACACACACACACACACACACACACACACACACACACACACACACACACACACACAATCGGTAGGACTCCTCTGGACAAGCAATCGGCCCGTCGCAGAGAACCCCTGCCTGACAACATACAACACACAAAAGACAATCATACCCCCGGCGGAATTCAAACCCGCACTCCCAGGAATTGAGCGGCCGCAGACCCACGCGTTAGAGGGCGCGAATACTGGGATCGGCACAAAAAAATTATAGGTTTACAAATTGTAGGATCCCATACTGTATTTTCATGCAAACTTTCATATTTTTTGTCGTTAATTTACATTACTTATTGCTTAAATACGAAAGTCTAATCCAATATGTCATATATACATGTTCTTCTTGTTTTATAAAGGTTTCCTCACCAAAAGTTACATACTTTTCGACGACTTAGTATCATACATTATTTCTGCTTTCTATCGCTACTAGCGCTTCTGTTTCAAATGTTTTAATGACACAGTAGCAAGTTGAAATCTAGAAGTAAGAAGATGTACGCAATACATAAAGCCTGTGCTGAATTTCGTAAAAATCAGTTGAAAATTTTAAAAATTTATGCACAAAGCCCGATGACTCCACATAATCTGGTTACTTTCTGATCATAACAGACGCACCAAATATTAAGTGATAATTCATTGCCGTTTACAGATTTTTCTACATTCTCTGCTTTCAGTAAAATTTCACTGCAGATTAAGTGAAATTATATGACTCGTTAATATTTTTCTTACAGCTTTCGTGTTAACTCCTAATGCCTTCTCTTTGCTGTTGGTACTGTCACAAAACCGGCTTAAATTACCGGTAGCAGTATTACATAATTTAAAAAACTATAAGCGAAAGTACGGCGTAGATGGGAGGATAATATTAAAATGGATCTTCAAGAAGTGTGTTGGGAGGGCATGGGCTGGATTGAGCTGGCTCAGGGTAGAGACAGGTGGCGGGCTCTTGTGAATGCGGTAATGAACCTCCGTGTTCCATAAAATGCGGGGAATTTCTTGACTACCGGAGAAATTGTTAGCTTCTCAATAAGGCCTCTGCTCCAGGTAGTCAGTCAGTCAGTCATTCAGTCAGTCAGTCAGTCAGTCAGTCAGTCGGTCAGTCAGTCAGTCAGTCAGTCAGTCAGTCAGTTAGTCAGTCAGTCAGTCAGTTAGTTAGTCAGTTAGTTAGTTAGTTAGTTAGTTAGTTAGTTAGTTAGTTAGTTAGTTAGTTAGTTAGTTAGTTAGTTAGTTAGTTAGTTAGTTAAGCGGAAGTACAACGATATTTGAAACTCCAAAATTACTCTGACGCACAGACATTCCTCGTATCCACTCTAAAACGTGATTTGAGCAACACCTGGAAATCCGAGAAGCAAGCAATTGCAAGTGACAATGACAATTTATGGTCCACAGTACGGAAAGAAAAGAAAATGAAAGAAAACTAAAGGAAACAATAGAACCAGAATCAAACAACATACTAAAAGCCATTCTAACGTTAGTCGACATCCGAAACCACTTCATAGTGCAAAGAATTACATGAACAGAGGGAAAATGAAACGAAGAAGGAAAGCTCAGACGGATCTAAAACCCATCAAATATTTGGTTATGTCTTATGGTGGAGGGCATTCGAGTGACGGAGGAGGGAATGCAATAACGCTCGGGTCTAAGCTACCAGAGGCACAGATGCTGCAGAACAAATTAGGTTCGTGAACATTGACAGATGTGCTGCGGATTACATACCCCCTAATTTTAGTGTTAAGACAGCAGCGACATTATCCGACAAGAAATTGCATCACACCGACGCCGTCAGGTCTTCATGGACGCTCGCAGAAGCAACACGTCATAAGAAAGGCGACTACTTTCACAGTACAATACTTGGGAATAAACAGACATTTTCTTGTGCACATACAATCACACACAAGACAACGCCCCGTGACAAGTAGTAATTTATGATAAGAGAAAAGGGCTTATGAAAATATAAATCTAGATGATAAACCAGCAAATTGGGAATGGTTTCCAAAATGAATTATAATTTATTCACAATTAATGCGTAAAATAAATGATAATTACCCTCCATTTCACACTATTATTATTATTATTATTATTATTATTGTCATTATTATATAGTTTATGCACACCAACGTGGTCAAGTCTCTTTCAACATCACTATGCTCCAAAAATTTTATGTTTAAAATGTGTTATACATAACTACGGGGTATACGGACGAGGCGAGAGGTGCATAGAGGGTTTTGGTGGGGCAACCTGAAGAAAAGAGACTATTTTGAAGACCTGGCTTAGATGGGAGGATAATATTAAAGTCCATCTCCAAAAAATGTAACGAAAGGGCGTGGGCTTGATTGGTCTGGGTTAGCGTAGGGATAAGTGGCGAGCTGTTTGTACACACGGTAATTAACTTTAGGGTTCCATAACATGCGGGGGAATTTCTTGACTAGCTGAGGAACTACTAGCTTCTCAAGAAGAACTCTGCTCCATGGAGTTAGACAGTTATACATAACGGATTTAAAAAAATCGGTTGCTATAACATGGGGAAATGTGCAAGTTATCCAGTTACTGAATTATGTTTTACTTAACTCGTAGAGAAACGTAGGGCTAATTCACTCCCGGCGAGGAGAATGTGTAGACACCGGATCTTGTTTATACAACTCGGTTGAACAAACAAAAACAAAGGGAACTACTGTGAAGTTTAATTAGGTGGTGTAGCATAAATGTTTCTGATGTGAAAAAAAAAACTTCAAGTGGAAATTTATTTCAACATCGTGAAGCACCTAGTCCAACCCACATAACAGTAAAATAATGAAGTGCCCACTAATTAGTGTTCTCAGGCAGAGACAAAATAGCCGTCCCGCATTCCTGCCGACGTATACGTCTGCTCACTGTGTTATGCTTCCGCAGGCCTCTTAAGAGAACGCTTATTCCTAACAGAGACCCCACCTTGGGCCAGTTCTCAGCAGCAATAAAGGCCAATTTTTCCCTGTGCATGTCATGGAGGCGTAATAGTGGAGTGGAGATATAACTCCACTCTTTCTTATCCTGTGAACTAGACGGGGTGAGCAGTTAGCTTCACGGCCCGGCCACTTTTACCCAAGGAAGAAGACCCGATATTCATTTAAAATCATGTTCGGTGAGCTCCAGACCCTACTGGAGATTCTGGCGGCGTGATCAGAACTGTAAGATGGGCGGTCCACTGCCTCTCACCCGTAGCGGTGTAACTAGTCATAACTCCGTTTTCCTGTATAGGGGTCGGTGATTTTCACCTGTTCGGATCCGTTAAGAAGCTTCCACCTGGCAAGTGATTTGTAGCAGACGCCAATGTGAAACAAGCTGCCACCTCCTGTCCACAGAACTGACACGGGAATACAAGTGTTGCTGTCATGGTGGGACAAATGCTTAAATGTCTGATGCGTACAATTTGGTGCCCATGTATCATGTACACATCAATGTAAAATGAAAGTTCTAGGTATTAAAGTGTCTGTTGACTTATTTTTGGAAACTTTCTTTTCTTGTCACGGCGTGATACTTAAGCGCAATTCCAACCAGACGGTAGAGCGACACTGCTTAAAGGATTAAACTTACAGGCCCAAGTCTCCCAAAGACGGATACTCTGGTAGGTGGCGTCTCCTCGCCCCACAACAAACACGAATGTTGTTAGAAAAGCAGAGACAGACGTTTTTACACACTCAGAACTAGAAACTGTTTGCAGTCGGAAATGTTAATTAAGTGTTAAAAAGCTCGATGTTGGTTTTACATAATTTAACATTATGTTTTATTTTTTTTATTTTCATACAATCATCCCCTTTGGTATGCAGATCAAGCAATGTATTTATTCTTATTCATTACACAGTTAGAACCAACCTTTCCTTTTTAAATGCGCATTTAAGCTACAAGTTTCGGCACATAAGAGCCATCATCAGGCCATAACAGAAACTATAATTTGGAGAACTCTGTATGTTTTTAAGTGGAAGATCTGCCACTTACGAAACATACGGAGTTTTTCAAATTATAGTTTCTGTTATGACGTGATTATGGCTCTTATTAGCCGAAACTTGTAGCCTAAATACGCATTTATAAACGAAATGTTGGTTCTAACTGTGTAATTAATAAGAATAAATACACTTTTTGTTTCGCTTGTTACTGCATATGGATCACTTTCTTCAGCAAGCGACAAAACTTATGCATCACTTTTGGGTCAGCTTCATTCAGACACTGCTTTCCTGTCTGTTAATGCTGGATCCCTCATCAACGTTAAGCCCGTGGCCCTATACAATTTCAAATACTGCATTCATTCTACACCAGGGGGCTCAAACACGTGGCCTGCCATTCCTTTATATACTGTCAAATCACTAGATTTATTCCAATTACAGATTGTGACCTGGCTCAACGCCGAGAAATTTGATTATTTAAAATATTTTTCTTTATGGGTCTCAAAGCTCTGAAGACTTGCTATGCCTGGGCAGTAACGTACGACATGCAACAGCAGAGAGAGATAACAATGCTGTAATATTATCAATTAACTAATGGTAACATGTATTGTTTTCATTAATCTTTATCCTGTTAATGTGGAATATATGGTGAGCTGCTAATAATGCCAGCACCACTAATGTGTAATATTTAGTGACCTACATTTGGCAACGCTGAAAGGAAGCTCTTTGTCTCTCTCTCTCTCTCTCTCTCTCTCTACACAATGTCTCAACACTGAATCAATCGTGAAAGACGTCCTATGTCATATCTGTGTGCACACACTTACTCGGCTACCAACTAGGCCCTCGGGCCTAGTTGGTAGCCGAGTAAGTATGTGCATTGTGCAGAGAGAGAGAGACAAAGAGGCTCCTTTCAGCGTTGCCAAATGTAGGTCACCAAATATTACACTTTCGTGGTGCTGGCATTATTAATAGCTCACCATATATTCCAAATTAGCAGGATAAAGGTTAAAAGTGTGACGTATTATTAATTGCGTGTTTAATCTTATTGAAAATACTTAAGAACAGATTCCTTTACCCATTCCACTTCTAATGTCCCTTAATTTTCAAATTCCTGCTTTCAGCCAAGTTATTCCGTCTCATTCGTTTCTAATATAACCTTCAATACATTCTTCCCTATCCCTTCTATGTTTCACATTTTAGTAATATACAAACGAAATCTTTTCTGACACTTTCGACACTATATTCTGAATTTCTGTGTATTTTCTTTTACTCATACTGTGTTACTTACTTTGCCGTTGTAACTTTCCGGCTTGTTCTGCCAATATTACGCAAACCTATCCCATGGATTATTACAGACGGTATGTTTGAACTTTGTTGCGGAAAAGGTATGCAATTTTTACTTTGAATATAATCTGAATATATTAAATCCCACTCATACCACTTACACGCTATATGCAACTCCATAGAGTAATGTCTTCCTTCAGTAACTGACACAGGCTCGGCTAGTCAAGACATATACCGCATTATAAGCAGTTCCAAAGTTCAGCACCATCTTTACGAAAACTCACTACGAAACTGCGTCCATGTTACAGTTTATTCCAGTCTACAGCCTCACACACCAGTAATTTTTGTTCCATTCCCTTTAAAGCCTACGGATTAACCTTTTAAAGCCTAGCGGTAACTTTACATACCACCAGGTTTAACATTAAAAAATTCTACGTGGTGCCCACATTGCATTTATGTGTTTTGTACGGATCTCAGAACAAACAGCAACTTTTGCCTTATAACACATTAAGAGACTGGTTTTTATAACCGAAGTGGAGAGTGTTTACTGCGCGGTACGCACTGAGTTCTTATATAAAACAGATACGCTTCGTCTTTGAAGGGTTAATATTCACAGCTAGGTTTAACACTAAAAATATTTGTATTTTGTCAGAACATCATATCTGTTTATGTGTTCCATATAATTCTTAAAATAAACAGCCATATTTTCGCTACACAGCATTCACCGTTCAGTTTTCTAATGGAAAAACAATGTGTTCTCTGTGAGGTAGGAGACGAATTCTTATATACAACGTACATTAGTTTTAGTCTTCAAAGGGCTATAATTAATATCTTATGTGTTCATACGTGTCCCACATCTTCCCTCAAATAAAATTTATCTGACTAAAGTTTTGTAATAATTTTTCACATCCCTTCTGCGTGCTATGTATGCTGCCCATGTTACATTCTTTCATCTGATCAGTCTAACAGTACGAGTTGAGGACCAGAAGTGAAGAAGCTTGTCGTTATATACAATTTATTTCATCTCTTGTTACTTCATCTCCTCAGCACTCTTTGTGAAAAGAGGTTAAACCTGCCCTTCTCTTAAACTGAAAGACTAAGCTTCAAGCTTATGAAGTAAAATGTAAAAAATTATATTTTTATATACCATGACGTATGCTGGTTTTACGTAATAGACGGCAAGACAAAATCCCAACTGATGGATTGCAGGCATCCCCTTAGGGCACTCCGCCCTTCGTGTCTGTATGAATGTACCAGTACGTTTGTTGTTTCCATTCTTCCTCATATGATAGCTTTCAGGGTTATTACGTCGTATAGAAAAATAAGTTTCTTCCGGCGTTTCGGAGAAACCCGCTGCCTCCCTCCTCAGGGTGACGTAATTAGTTTAATACATATCACAGTAACCCAGAAGACTCACATTATAAAATAGTTCTGATTTGTTGTGGCTTCTCGAATATGTAAACTTGATTATATTTTATATTTTTGACGGGCTTACTAATTGTCTGCACACCACGATTTCAGTGACTGCCTATTCCGACGTTTGTATAGGAGTTGCTCATTAACAAAACGGGAATAGTAGCCTTCTCGTGGCATAACAACATCTAATTAGTCTAATACGTTCCATGTCCGTGTACTATATTGTACAAAAACACTAATCACCAACAAATGCATAAAGAGAGTTTTATCATCAATTGTAACACACTCCTACATGTTTCGACCCTGCTGGGTCATCTTCAGGGAGAACTTTTTGTTATCTTCACACTATGGTTGCACTTACAGTTGAGTGAGAATGTGTTGTTGACTGTGTATTGGAGGCGTGAACTCTCTGTGGTCCCGGCCTGCAGGCCGGGACCACAGAGAGTTCACGCCTCCAATAACAACGCAGTACACAGTCAACAGCACATTCTCACTCAACTATAAAGTGCAACCTTAGTGTAACGACAACAAAAATTCTCCCTGAAGACGACCCAGCAGGGTCGAAACATGTAGGAGTGTGTTACAATTGATGATAAAACTCTCTTTGTGCATTTGTTGGTGATTAGTGTTTTTTATCTAATTATTCCTTTGGCAAGAACCAAAGGAAGTTAGCTGCTTCTCCAGACAACCCGAATGTAAAAAAGTGTTCAAATATAAATTTGCGTTCACTTGGTCTTGTTTCAGAAGAATCTAGGCAACGGTAATTAAACACAGAACTCATTTGATTCCAAATTTGCGTCACTGATAATTAAGGAAATTAATAACACTTCTGTTCCCTCTTTAAACTCTGTCAACCAACATTTCTGGTAGACATATTTTGTGCTGTCTGGTTACACAGATTATTACTGATTGTACCCTCTAAAGGCTTCCATTACTCGACTTCTCTCCCGCTCATAAAAAGGCACTAATTCGCTAGCAAGTTCATGGAACAAAAACAAGAAACTAAACGTAAAGAAACAGTAATTTAAATTTAATTTACTCAATTATTTATACATTCTTAAATCCTGGTAGCCCTACGCTTTTCGAGACCGATTGCTAGGCGAAATTAATGGATATTCACAGAGCATAAATTGAGCTTTACTCGATAAACTGAACTTTACTCGCCGCTGTTCTGTTACCTGGCAACCGCATGATGCGTAATACGATCATTATGCTGTCACACAGCTACAAGCACAATAGACTCCTGACAGCTCGAGGCGAACGGAACCGATGTAGCCCTGGATTTTCGAAACACTTGAACTGCACGGATTACAACAATCTTTTGTCTTGCCTTTAGCATTCACTGTTAGCGCACGTTAAAATACATACTCAAATCACACACCAATGCAGAAGAATACACAAATAAAATGGCTAAAACGGAGAACAATAATGCCTGAAAGATATGTGCACAAAGACAAAAGCACTTCAACAGAATTCCGTGCCAAACAAAGAAAAAATCTTGATTAACCCTTTAAAGACGAAGCGTATCTGTTTTATATAAGGACTCAGTGCGTACCGCGCTGTAAACACTCTCCACTTCGGTTATAAAAACCAGTCTCTTAATGTTTTATAAGGCAAAAGTTGCTGTTTGTTCTGAGATGCGTAAAAAACACATAAACGCAATGTGAGCACCACGTAGAATTTTTTAATGTTAAACCTGGTCGTATGTAAATTTACCGCTAGGCTTTAAAAGGTTAAGGAGCATCGGTTAGGACGAAACGGAACCTCGAAAAATAGGGACACGGAAAATCGAGACTGCACTGTAATAGAAGAACGGACAACAGTAATATATTATACCTCATAATGTTACAAAGAACAGGTGCGAGGAAAGCCGGCGTAGCGGCTGGGCGGTGGAATGGACGAAGGAAAAGTCGCGGACAGGTGTCCGACAACAGCAACAATTTCTTTCTCCACCGAAGTGATTCAACTGGCTTTGGGGCCCACCTAGTCTCATACTGAATAGGTACCGAGGGCTCTTCGAAGGAGATAAAGCGACCGGAGCGTGATACTGACCACTCACCTCCATCCACAGACCACTCACTGTTTCGCAGTATATAATTACTCCTCTGGCAACATTGCTGCAAACGTTCACGGCTTTCACAGCTGTCGCTAGCGTGCATAATTTGTCGTAATTCAGCATCCGCGCACGTTAGAATATATTTTAAAACCTCAATTTCATTGTTACTAAAGAGTTCGTTTATCAGCTACTAAACACTTTAAACATCAGACATTTCGCGTAGAAATACTTCAAATCACGCCCAGCCGCCTGAGTTAATACAATGCCTGTAGGGTAAGCATGCATATTAAGTTTATAGAAATCAAATGTTTCTAAAGGCTTTACTTTCGTTGTATAAGTTTTCCTCCATTTTAGTTTACGTCTTTGCACATATTAATTTTACAACTCCAGATGTAAAGTTGAAGGCAAAGTTCTCCCTATAACAGGCCACGACAGCTCGGGTGGGGGAAGGGAGAGTAGACGTACGGCTCTATCCACTCTTCAATATGAAGTGGTATTTTATTACCACGAACACAGTTATTTATAGGTACTTCTATCACATAAAAGTATGAGGCAACATGTTTCAACCAATATTAGGTCATCTTCATCCCATTTCATAAAACTGCATGGAGTATAATCCTTCCTGAGAAGCTAACATGTTCTCAGCTAGTCAAGAAATTACCGGCATTCTACGGAACCCGAAGGTTCATTGCAGCATTTACAAGAGCCTGCTACCTGTCCGTATCCTAAGCCACATCAATCCAGCCCACTCCTCCCATTCTACTTCTTGAATATCCATTTTAATATTACCCTCTCATTTAATCCTAGGTCTTTCAAGTGGTCTCTTTCCCTCAGTCCTCCCCACCAGAACATTGTATGTACCTATCCTACTCCACATTTGTGCCTGTCACCACAGCATGGCTCGTCCTTATTTTGTGGATGGAGGAAGGGCGTCCAGATGCGGAGGGTAGCTGCAAATATATCTAATAAGCAGTCGCAGATAGCCGACAATGGATGGTCCTCTAGCCTGGGGGATGGGAGAGGTGCTAAAACTTGTTACCGTAAAAACGTACGATGCTATGAAACATTTCACAAGACCATTTCATAACATAAAAAATTACAATTGCATATTTACCTACATATACGTAGGCTATATCTCAATCCATTGTTTATTCCACAATACATGC
The DNA here is from genome assembly GCA_013340265.1 of Coptotermes formosanus. Lineage (NCBI taxonomy): Eukaryota > Metazoa > Arthropoda > Insecta > Blattodea > Rhinotermitidae > Coptotermes > Coptotermes formosanus. The sequence continues at coordinate 750,376 of BLKM01012991.1, forward strand.
TGCTTCTCCGTACAAAATCTAGGCGACATGTATTGTGTAATAACCAACGGAATGACATCTCAATCTACTTACATACACAAGCGCATTAATATTCAATAGTAATATATTTTTATGTTAAGAAATGGCCTGAAGATGACAAAATGTTGGTCGAAACATGTTGCCCTGTAATTCGATCTAATATAAATATCAATAAATAGTTATTTTGACGGTAATAAAATTTCGCAGTCCTTCCCTCTTCTACCTACTTGTTCAGAGGAGATGTAGAGGGTTTTTTATTTTCACTTGATCACACTCAGACACACACCATAGTCGGTAGGAATCCTCTGGACGAGGGATCGGCCCGCCGCAGAGACCTCTGCCTGACAACACAAACACTGTACAAGACAAACATCCATGCCCCCGGTGGGATTCGAACCCACGATTCCAGCAAGCACTCGGCCACAGACCTACGCCTTAGACCGCGCGGCCACTGGGATCGGCGTTTTGACGGTAATAAAAGTACTGCTTTATATTATCACATTAACCCTCTAAAGCCTAGCGGTAACTTTACATACCACCAGGTTTAACATTAAAAAATTCTACGTGGTGCCCACATTGCGTTTATGTGTTTTGTACGGATCTCAGAACAAACAGCAACTTTTGCCTTATAAAACATTAAGAAACTGGTTTTTATAACCGAAGTGGAGAGTGTTTAGAGCGCGGTACGCGCTGAGTCCTTATATAAAACAGATACGCTTCATCTTTAAAGGGTTAATACAAAGCGATGTCTTTAAGTTCGATGCTGGATGGCTGTAAGCAGTTAAACCCACAGTCCGGCCGCTTCACCCGCGGGAAGGAGACCCGATACCCATTGTACAGGAGAGTGCGTAGGCGTCAGGTCGTTCTGGGCGGCTGCAGAGGATCTCGCCCGCATCGGTTTTCGAAACCCGAACCTTCCAGCAGCCCGCAGCGAGTCGCTATACCGATTGAGTTACATCGGCTGCGAAACTGCAGATATACAGGATGGGGAGGTGTGGGCGGGATATATACATACACATACATATAGGGAGAAATTATTATATTTATCAAAGTTTAAAATATATTATAAAATTCGTCGCTTGAATTAAAAGTCTTCACATCTCAAGTGACAGAACTTAATTTAATAATATTCAGAAATCAGCAAGAATACGACATAGTGGTTAGGCATAGTACATCTATTTCTAGGTTTAACATAACACAAAAATAGCAAAGGTTCCTTATAAACGACTTAGTCATAGATAAAAAACATACGAATTTCAAGAACTCATTTGTAATTTATCCTTCGCATATAACACTTGTACATCAGTTAATATGTCACTAAGTATGACGGTAGAACTAACTCATCGCAAATTACCAACAGCACTGAGCGTAATTCGCATTAAGAAGCCGACAATTGCACAGGCAGCCTTGCAAATTCAATGTCCTTCACGAAGCCCCGTTCTTTACTGTCATGCTTATAGCAACATCCATTACATCCTAGCCACAGCCATTTTCATTCATCCCCACAACATGCCCGTGCATTAAATATTTATGGGTTTTTCTACCTCCGATAGTGAACACGCGTAGGACAACACAATAATTTCCGGACTGTCTTATGTAGAATCTCTTCTTGTAGCCCCGTACCTTGTTAAAGACGTTATCGGTAATGCCGTTACACATTTGGTCTACCTTACCAGATTTAAAAGAAACGATTTATGAATAAATCGTGGATTTTCATAAAGCTTGCATAACAATTATTCTATGCCACTGGAAGATATTCTACCTTTATGAATTTTCAAATTCCTGCCGTAAGTGACATGAATATGGATTACTTGCAGACTTCACCAGCTAGAGCAATAGCAAAGAACCTTATATTTCTCAAAGCAATAAATATTGGAAGAATACGCAGAAGAGTCAGCAAAAATATTTTCTTAAATTAAATTAGAAAAGTAACAGCCACGCGAAATCTATACTCAGCGACAACTATTGGTGCAACGGAGACACACATACGAAATTCTGCAGAGAAATTATCCTGTACAGTATTCTTATATTACCGACAATAACTCTCTGAAGACTGATATTCAATTAAATTTTATATAAAATTTCACTCATACCGTACAGACAAAACAAGCCGTCTCTTTTAGAAGAAAATTTGATTAAATGTTGTTCGCGAAATAACTGACGTTTATTTTGAGAATTATATAAAAATGTAAAAATTTGTCCCTGCCCACGCCATGAAGCCATATAAAGGAGTAGATCTATAGCTCGGCGCTAGATAAAGTTTAATGGACAGCCTCACGCCCCGGCCCCTTTGCCCTGGGGAAATAAATTTGGTACCATAAATAGGAGGCTGGACGTGCCCAACAGATGGCAGAATGTTTTGGAAAAGAGAAAATATGTACCCACGTCAGGATTCAAATTCCGGACCGTCTAGCTGCAAGCCTAGACACTATACCAACTGCTGAGAGCTGCAGAAAAAGCACAAATACACTGTGTGGTAAAATTCGAAGTTTATTAATATTACTGAGAGTGGTATATAAAATTACCGTTAGAGCTTATTTGGTCAATTCTGATGAGCGGAAACGGATATGAAGTGGAAAAATCTGTAGTAACCCACTGGAAGTTGCAATAGAAGGAACAGACATTGTCAGTACTTAATCTGCTAAAAGAATAAAGTCCCTCGTGTAATTGTAATGCATTGAACTAAAAATATTTTGCATTTTACAGTATTTATAAGAGTGCCAAATCGTCTAGCTATCCCGATGGAACTGTCACCTTTAAATTCAATTATTACAACTTGAAGGATATGGTGAAGGAAACCTCCGTAGGATGCTCGATATTGAAAGATAAGTAAATAGAGTAGCACAAAGTTGTCTGAGAAGACAGATTACAGGAGATACTCAAAGGACGGTTTTCTCGATACATAACACCCTCCAACCGTACAGAGACCAAGTCTACTAGTTTACAAAGATGTAATATATCTCATCTTCGCTATCGTGATTATCAGGAAAACTTAACGGCCTTAGATGTACGGAGTCACCACTTCGGACGACCCAGTACACTGGTGAATATCAACAATTACTGTAAAATTAATTCCGAACTTAATAAAGCTTGAGTATTCGCGGCTTACTGATATGCAACTACGTACACACGAAGAAAATGAAACTGTATCAAAACAGCACAAACGTATTCCAGTAACAAGGTCACAGCAACAGTACGAGGTGCGCGTCCAGAATTTTTCATTGGGGGGGGGGGGGGGGGCTGATCCAGAAGTTATACATGATTTATGTTTGATTTTAAAATTTGTGCCATCAAAATCATTTTTAAGAAGGCCTACAACATAACACTGTTTGCAACTGCATTTATATACATACAAATATAACTATATGTTCCATAACTCAATCACAGTGTCCTATCTTCTTGTTTCTCTAATTTTATTAATTTATTTTTCCAAATTCTACTGCATTATTCATCAGCCGATTTCAGTGGCTGATTTCGGCTGAAGGGTAAATCAGGTAAAACTTTTGATATCACAATATCTACAAAATCTGTGTTTTTTAAATTTTTGTTTTTGGGAGTTTGGGGTGGGCTGCAGCCCGGCAGCCCACCCTCCTTGTGTGCGCCCTTGATCAATATGATATTTCAGAAGTGTTTCAAAACTAAGTATATAAATAAAATTCACGACGAAACTGGCAGGATAATCTATTTCCAAAATGCTGTTCAAACAGAATATTTGCCTTCATAGGCCCATTTCTTGCCTATCACACACAACCTCGTAGTTATTCGGACAACTGTGGCTGGAGGAGTGGACACAGTTTCTAGTTGAAAACCTGAAGGAACGGTACCAATCAGAGCAATCAGGTGCAGAAGGGAGGACATGCAATGAATTAATCTGGCTCAGGGTACGGAAAACTGGCCGGCTATTGTAAACGTACTGGTTTTATGGAATTTGGGAAATTTCTTGGCTAGCTAGGGGTCTATTTATTTTCTCAAAGACGACTCTGCCCTTTAATTTGGAGTGAGATTTTCGTGAAAACGAAAAACGACCAAACAAATCACAGATCAGTAACCTTATTGTCATAAATATGACAGACAAGGGCCAGAAACAAATTATAACATCTACATGTGCAATGAAAGTATGATACGAATTTTAACAGAAATATGTCTTGTAAAGAACAGTGGATTAGAAAATTTTTCTTGCATTCGTCTCCTTTCCATTTGATTGAATTAATCGAGTGCACTGATTTTGTTCGGGAGATTTCGGATGGGCGAGATTTCGTTCGGATTACAAGCCAAGTGGAGGACATATGTTTTCTATAAGCGAAGTCTCAAAATGCAAATATTCTTAAAGCCAAGACTGACTGTATTAACATATACAGGCTAAGAAAAGAATAGCATAATGAAGATACAGTCTGTATTATTCTTTCGAAATACTGGTGTCTTCGCATGTATGCATCCTTGTCAAAATTCTGGATATCAGGATATACAAAATAAGAATTTTACTTATTTTTTTAATGGGGATGAAATATTATTAATGCGTGAGGGAGGAACAAGAAAAATATTAAAGAAATACAATACCAGAATAGAGTTATATTTCTAGCTAAAAGGTAAATATCAAGTTGTATTATCAAAGGCAATAGTATTACAGGCTTTTATTGCAGGATTTGAGTAGAAAGAAGAGTAAAAATACTCGCTTAACACTGCGTAACACAAGTAGGAGTGTTGTTAGACATTGGCATTTGCGTTAAACTAAAAATATACATCGTTGCCATACAGTCTGATAAATAATTCTCATTTCTTAGAAGCAATGGTTTTGGCACATTTAGCACTAAAAATATAATACATTTTTTCTCTGCGAAAACTCTAAGAAGAAAATCAATCAGATATGTCTGAATTTATTATGATTAAGAGCCCTCCGTACACAATACTGTAAAGCAGAGCAGAAATCGCTCTTAAATTATATTACAGTTTTTTCATTTCTTTACAAAGTTGTGATTTATTAATTTCTAAGAAATTCAGTAGGTGGATTGCTCCCCTACCACTTTTTATTTTCTTGAAATAAGTTGCATGGGTCAAAAAAGTTTAGTGATTTCTCTTATATAATGCATGTGGGAAGTGTTCTACTGAAACTTCACTTTTTTCATTTTTCAGCTGCTTTCTGGGAAAAACAAACCTCTCTCTCCTCGTTCAGAGATCCTCGCTTAGCCGAAAAGGAAAGCAATGTCGACAATCCGGAACGAAAATCTTACCTTTAAATAAAAGTTACTTTTCATCTTCAACAGTGGACTGATCCACAAGGCATACAAGTTTTCAGGATTTTATTCGATGTGTAAATACCAGTGACGTCGCTTAGAAAGTATCTGAAAGTAAGAGGGAAGTTAGGCTAAAGAATCCATTGTTATTTTCGTTGATTGATTTTGAGGATTTCCAGGTATCTGTCTACACCAGCAGTTGTGGTACTAATCCAAGTTCATTGAAGGAATATATGATAAAATATATTGTACATGTAACACTTAAAACTTACATGTTTTTCTTCTGTTAATGTGTGAATTTTCAGCACTGCTTTCGTGACTCGTAAGCACAACATGGTGATAAAAATTTTAAAGTGTTCTGAAAATCAGTCTTATCTTGAACACGGAGACAAAGTTTTTCTGAAACATTGGTATATTTCCAGCAGACTACACGGCGTCATATGTAATATGACAATAATGTTTCTAGTCACCGTCGTGATAACGGAGCTTTGGTCACCTGTTTAAAATAAATTAATGTAAAATATTCTATATTTTGAAGAAAAATTTTGGATACGCCTTAAGAATCGGATTACGAAAACACAAAACAGGAAAGTATTACTCGAAAATTTAAATAAATGGATGAGTAATTATGTAGCTTACATGAAATAACTCAATTCTCACTTATTAAAGTGTTAGCTTAAGAAGGCAAAGGCCAATAACAAAACTAGCACAAAATAATTACAACACACATGACAAAAATAAAACATGCACAGACATAAGTCAACAGAAATTTGGTTGTATCACTTAAATTTAACCACAGATTACCTGAATAAGTAAAAACCACAACATAAAACGTGTTACTAACGTGAAATATATTTCAAAGTAGTAATGTGTTTACTAAATGTATCTTTATCATTGTTTATTAAATTTGCAGCCGTTTAGCGTCTAGCGGAAGGTAACTTAGCCGAAGAACCATACTTAATGCAGTATTCCAAATTACTTCGATAAACAGACTTTGATTTATTCCGTCCTAATTTCGAGACAAAATTTTGATGTGGAGGTAACCGATTGCGTACATTTCCTCTGTTATGTTTCCCTTCTTCTAAAGCAATATTCGGTCCGAATTTTTCCGTACTCCGTGAGTTGCGTCTGAAAATAAGAGCGTTGTTGTTCCCACTCTTTGTCTAAAAAAAATTAATTAAATAACATCGTGCAGGATATAATCACTTTATCGTTTGGAGAGGCCCTACTTTTTCCTCTTCAATCCTAATGCGATCAGCAGCAGCGCAACTCCACCTAAACTCCAAAACCATGGAATAAAAAACAGCAAACCCGTTCAGTTCAGGCCCAGATTTGGCCGTCTCCATTGTTCTTCGAAGGGCGGGGCTGAAGGATAACTGCGGGGGAGGGAAAAGATTCAGCGGCCATGCAAAGTACCAGACGCCAAATCTTTATGCTTCTTCCTCAGTTTCGCAAGCGGTAATTTAATTTTGAGACTTTTTTAAAGATTAGAATGATAATAGTAACAAAGTTTCGATGCTTCTTTAAAGAAGAACATCAGCTGGATTTATTTGGTACATACATCCAAGGATCGTTAAAAATTTGAGTTTTTCAAATTCAGTGTCTACGGTTTCAAAAATTGAGTGGGTTATTTTCAACAAACGTAAAAAAGAAATCCCCACACAATATTTTCACATGCAGTCTACATTAATAAACGAAGGCGAGTTTTTGCTTTATAAAATTAGAATGTTTTAAACATGCTCGAATATTATGATTTAACGTTTGAAGTGATTTATTTCACTGTGCCAATTATATAAAACCCACACGCATCTGTGGAGCACAACATATTTAGTATAGAGAACCAACAGCTACATGTTTCGGCTCTTAACTAGGACGTAAAGAGGCTGCACAAGATTTACAATGAGGGGTGTGGTACAACAATACAAATAATCTTGTGCAGTCCCACTATGGCTTAGTTAAAAGCCGAAACATGCAGTTGTTGCTTCTCTATAATACATACATGTTGCATTTGAAAGCTACTTACTGGTTTTCTTACTAGCATTCTTAAAATACAGAATTGCAAGAGTATAAAAATTTAATATCTATTGTCTTACACTTGAAATAACTTCATCCAATAGTCTACCGTCTTCAATCCTTTACTGGCTTGTAGGCGACTGTAACAGGTGTTATAATGGATAATCGATCAACCTCTAAAGAGTTTAAGTTTTTTTCTTTTGCTACCACATAATGGATGAAGTTGTCACTATGTGGCGCCAAGGAGGGAAAGTATACAACACTGGACAAGGGCAATGGAGATTCAAAGGACTGTAATAATAAGAAGTTAGCATTTTCATTCTTTCGGTAGTTTATTTTAAGAAAAATCAGGTGAAATGCGTCACTTTCACTAATAGGTCTACAGGATAAAAGTAATAATCTCCTAGTCCATCCGGGGTGTCAAAATCCTGTTCAAAGAGCTGAACGAAAATGTTTCTGGATTTATAATAAATTTTGACTAGAAACATGACGAATGGATAAAGTTTAATGGTGTTTTCGGTAGATGCTTTTCAGTTGACGGTCTTCTGGGTCTTTACACAGTGGAGTACAGAGACTTTCTTCCGACAAGTCGGAATCAACACGTTCCTGCAAAAGATCTGTAAAAAAAGTCATATGACACGGTGTAAAAACTCAGAACACCATCATTTGGATGCAACATGGGAAAAAGAAAACGAATAATTTTTCAATTAATGTGAAAATCAGTTTCTCAATCATTTTTGCCACCAAATAAAATATTCCGCATTATTCTTCAGACAGTGACGGAACTGTACAGACTTCCAGGAAGGTTGCGGCTCATATGCAGAATTTAGGCAGGTGATCGTTCGAGATTCAATTGGTGTCAGGGCTACCCCTACTCAAAGGGAATAAAAGCAAATACGTGCACTGTCATATTTGCACGGTGCCACCCTACCCTACTACAGATTTATGTTTATGAGAGAGTATGTCCCTCCTAAATGCTGGCATTCAGTTACAAGGTAATTGTTTTCAGTAGCGCAACTCGGACCTAAGCCGTGTCACTGTTGACGTTTCTATATTACACACAAACAGACGGTAGGACTGCTGAATAAGAGATCAGCTCGTCGCAAAGGCCGCTACCTACACAACACAGAACAAACACAGGAGACGAACACCCACGCCCTCAGCGGGATTCCAACCCACGATCCCAGTAATCAAGAGGCCGCAGATCTACGCATTAGACCGCACGGCCACCGGGATCGGCAGCTACAAGAAAATACGGTGTTATAATCCAGCATAACACAATCTTAAAAAGTCGCCTTTATGAAAACGTGGAATCTGCTTGATTAAGCTTCACAGATTCTTTACAGCCTCCATCTTTTTCAGCGCTCGTAACTCCACGTTTGAGTTAAACTAAAATAGAGTTTCAGTTGTTATTTTCCCTCGTAATATATAAATCAGTACCAAAACAACACACTGTATTTACATAGATACACCCATTTGTCTGCACGTGTTTCGGCCCATCGTTGACATTATCAAGGTTCGTCAAGTATTCGCCTGAGAAGTGTATAAGCTTTAATACTGTGCACACAAATGAAATACGCGTATACTAACGTAAAACGTTAAAATGGCGAATAATTAATTAAAATACAATCGAACCCAGTTATAACGACGTGGGTTTAAGCGACACTTCGTATATAACGTCACATGTTCTGTGGTATCAATTAATTCCTCACTATTAACCATACCATTATACTCCTCGGTTATAACGACACTCGTTTATAACGATATAAAATATTCAGTCCTTTCATAATGTTATCACCAAGTTCGACTGTATCTATTACCTGTATCTTTCTGAATTAAATTCAATCTCCTACTCATTTGAATAATCCTAAAGTAGAATGGCTTAATTTTATAAAACGATCCAACGACTATGTGTTTTCACATTTAATACAACATAAGCGGGACATAATAGATTTATATGAAAGATGCGTACATATTCAACACTTAATTACATACATTGTCTTGAAAAATTTAATAGCCGTAGTTAGAACAAGCACCATAAAAGGTACATACAGGTTTACACACATCTGCATTATATGTTGGAGTTAGCGTCGCTATCTGGATTGTAAGTGCAGTCTGGCCGTGCTTGCAACTAACTAACTAACTAACTAACTAACTAACTAACTAACTAACTCCATGGAGCAGAGGCCTTCTTGAGAAGCTAACAGTTTCTCAGCTAGTCAAGAAATTCCCCGCATTTTATGGAACCCGAAGGTCCATTACTGCATTCACAAGAGCCCGCCACCTGTCTCTATCCTGAGCCAGCTCAATCCAGTTCATGCCCCCATCCCACTTCTTGAAGATCCATCTTAATATTATGTTCCCATCTACGCCTGGATCTCCCAACTGGTCGCCTTCCTTCAGGTCTGCTCACCAAAATCCTGTATGCACCTCGCTTTTCCCCCATACGTGCTACATGCCCCGCCCATCTCATTCTTCTCGATTTGATTACCCGAATAATATTTGGTGATGAGTACAGGTCATTAAGTTCCTCCTTATGTAGTCTTCTCCACTCCCCTGTCACCTCGTCTCTCTTAGGCCCAAATATCCCCCTCAGCACCCTATTGTCGAATACCCTCAGTCTTTGTTCCTCCCTCAGTGTGACAGACCAAGTTTCACACCCATACAAAACAAGAGGTAAAATTATAGTTCTGTATACCCTAATCTTTGTGTTTTTGGATAGCAACCTGGAAGAGAACAGATTCTGCACCGAATGACAGCAAGCATTCCCCGACTTCAATCTGCTCTTAATTTCTTCATGAATGGAGTTTCTATTCGTTAGGGTTGCTCCCCAGTATTTGAATTCCTCCACCCTTTCAAAGGATTTACTATCTACCTTTTATGTTGTGATTGTGTCCTGCGTTCTGATTTCGAGACATGACCATGTACCTAGTTTTCTCAGCATTTACTTCTAGACCAATCTCCGTTCGTGGATGCAATGATAAATTTGGGGGCGGCCTAAGTGTAACACTGTACTGTTAATTACGAAAGACACTGTTAATAGATATTGTAATGAATTATTAGTCACTTCAACATTTTAAATTTGAATAAGCATAACTAACTCCATGGAGCAGAAGCCTTCTTGAGAAGCTAATAGTTTCTCAGCTAGTCAAGAAATTCCCCGCATTTTATGGAACCCGAAGGTTCATTACTGCATTCACAAGAGCCCGCCACCTGTCTCTATCCTGAGCCAGCTTAATCCAGTCCATGGCCCCATCCCACTTCTTGAAGATCCATTTTAATATTATCTTCTCATCTACGCCTGGGTGGCCCAAGTGGTTCCCTTCCCTTAGGTCTCCCCACCAAAATCCTATATGCACCTCTCTTTTCCCCCATACGTGTTACATGCCTCTCCCATCTCATTATTCTCGATTTTATTACCCGAATAATATTTGGTGAAATTTGAATAAGCATAAGTAGTTTAATGATGTTATGAGGCATTAGTGCTTATAGCCTACTCACTCTAATACTGAAGCTCACTGGCAACAGCACTGAGGGGTCCAAATATGTAGAAGATTAAATATACACAATTGGTTATTTCTTCCTCAGTACAATGTATTTTTGGTCCTAATTTTTATAGGCTACTAAATATAGAAAAACACGGTGATATGCAATGCTATAAAATTTCCCTTGTAAGTTAATCTGGATTGTAAAAGATGTGAACAATATTTTATAATATCAAGAGAAAATTAATTTGCTGCCCAAAGCTCATATCGCAGTACTCGTTATTCGGTTACAGTAAATTCTGAATGACGCCTGACAATGTGAAATTGTATATGTGGTTTACATTTCTTGAAGCCCGCGGCCGTTCTGTATCCCTTCATATTTTACTAGGGCTCGGTTTCGATAAGCAAGCTGTAATGGTAGCGTACAATAGCCTGAAGATTAATAACACCTTATTACTTAGAGTTTAAGACGGCCTCCAATTTAAGATCCGCCCGACTTTTAAAAGGGATTTCTCAGGAAAACAAATTGGACGATGTCGGTGAAGTTCACTATTCTTCTAGCGAGACCACTTGTGCTTCGAGGAAAATTACGTTTTCGAGACTTTCGAAGAATGAAAAATAATACCTCGAATTTACAACGCAAGCTAATTTTTAGCGCGTAAAAATGTTAAAACAGCTAAGCCTTATATTAGAACTAAGACGGTGCGTCTTTTTCATCTTGATATATTATTACTTTGGGAAAAATTACAATAGACAATTAACCCTTTAAAGACGAAACATATCTCTTTTATATATAAGGACTCAGTCCGTACCGCGCAGTAAACACATTCCACCTCGGCTATAAAAACCAGTCAGTTAATGCTGTATAGGGAAATAATCGCCGTTTGTTCGGAGATCCAAACAAAACACATAAATAAACTGTGCAGGAAGAACGTGGAATTTTTTAATATTAAAGCTGGTGGTACGTAAAGTTACCGCTAGGCTTTAAAAGGTTAATAAAAAGTTTGCAATTACCCGTTAGTAAAACAATTGTGACTTCCGTTTTTTTCACGACTTGTAATTAACAGACAGCTCTAAAAGTAAATGGTCCAGCCATCGAAATTTTCCCATCTTAACCTCATCTTCCATTCTCTGATGACGTTAATACACTGTTCTAGCGTCCACGAAATACAGTGTTTATTGCTCAGCTTCTGCCTACCGTAATGACGCATTAATATGTGTAATTCAAATGTGGGAAATGACATCCGATTATGTTTGAAATATTCCTAACATACTCCCAGACCAATTTTAGTCATATTTGAGAATTGCGTTATATCTGCATTACCACTTAAGTAATCAATAATTTAAGACAGCTCTTACTAAGGCTTCTTCAAGTCGACTTAAAGAAGATGCTAAAATCTATCAAAAACAGAATTAATGTTGTGCAAATACAATACGCATGTATTACCGGAGCAAGCTATATGAGTCCTTGGTGCAGGCTCGTTCTTAAAATATATGGCACCTTAATACAGACACATTCCCTAACTACAGTTTACTCTTAATCAGACACTAGTAATGTTTTTTGCATTTCCAATTTTTGTGCTAAAACACACGTAATGGTGCTTCAGCTACAATAATTCCGGAACACTCTTGTTGATACGGTAACATTAGCTCGGGTGGTCAAAAAAGTTATCTAAATATTTATAGGGAATTCGAAAGTCCATTATTGTGTTTACATTATCCTACATGACATACTTAACCAGTTTATTTTCTGAATATCTATTCCCATCATCATCATCATCATCATCATCCTCATTGGCGCAACAGCCCTCCAGGGTCCAAGGCCTTCCTTAGTCGCTTATCCCAGCTTTCCCCGCTCAGAGCAACACTCTTCCAGTTCCGTATTCCGATGGCCTTAATATCATCGTTCACTCCGTCCTCCCGTCTGATCTTTGGTCTTTCTTTTCCCCTTGCGCCGCCTTGATTACTAATGAGGATTCTCTCTGAAGGTCTGTCTTCCTTCATTCTAACGATGTGTCCTGTCCATCTCAGCCGTACCAGCTTTATGAAGGTGACTATACCCTCCTCCTTGTAAAGGTCATATAACTCCAAATTGTTTCTTATGCACCATTCATGTCCTTCTTTGATGGTGCCCTAAATTGCCCTCAAAATCCTCCTTTCAAATACCCCAAGTCTTTCGCTATCCCCTATCCTTAATGGCCACGTTTCCGACCCATATACCAACACTGGCCGGCCTGATTAGCGTCTTATATATTTTTATTTTATTGTGGCGTGATAAGAACCTGAATTTCAGTTGAATTGCCAGTCCATGACAGCATTTGTTAGCAACCACATTGCGTTGTTTTATTTCTTTGCTCACACCATTATCACCACTTATTAGGGGAATCTCTATTCTAGTCCTAGAATTCCCGGATGGTCTTTGCCCTTCACGTCTACTATACAACATGCGTACGAATCAAATTTTGTAACAATATGCATATGAAGCCGACTATATCTTCTTGTCCTTTACTACCCCCAGTGTATATGAATCACTTTTTTTTAACGATATGAAGACCACTCAGCTTTTGTTTCGTTGATTTCTAGATCGCCCTCCTGTGTGCCGTGGAACAGCGTTAGCGTGAGCCCCTTTAAGGTCGTACTTTTCTTCCGTCCTATAAACTGACTTTGTCAGCATCGACCGGTACCTCTGTGCACTTGCGTAAATTCTACTCAATTACCCATCACAAAAGAAATAACATTTGCTTGAGTTTTTTGCTCGAATAGAATTAAATACACTAACAGTCTGAAGGTAGCAAATAGAGACATAACCTTTAAAACTACTGGAAGGCAGAAAATGACGTTCAGTATTGGAGTTCTATACCTAAGTACATTAGGCGAAGTGTGTTTGGGTTCTAATTTGCAGTATAACACTTAGGTGATTTTATGTGACACTCTAAATATTTATCGCTTTTCTTAGAAATGACGTATCGTACAAAATTTATGTAACAAGAAATGTACCTACAGATCTCGAAACGATCCACAATGTTTAATTAAACCATTTATATTATTTACACGCTAACCGTTTAATAAAATTTGACAAAGTCTCCTTATATTTATGGAGTGTGGCACCAGCAGTGTGAATGCTTATGTAGCGATCGGTTCATGATTGCCATAAAGGAATTGTAATGTTCATGACCTAGCCACAATTGTAACATTCCATTTTCATGTTTAGTCCTTGGCACTAACACACAACACACACATTAAAGTGACACATACATTTGATAAATCCACTCATTTCGATGCGGTTAAATGGCGCGTTTGTAAAACTGGCTACGATACTGCTGCAAGTCAAGTACATGCCCCTGTTCCTGGCGACAGACATTTGCCCCATCTAATGAAGCCTGCAATAAAGGTGAAGATTCCCCCGTATGCCACGAAATTATAGAGTGGGAGTGGTCACACATCTCACTTCGTTCTCAATATCGATGTGTTTTACAGGCGAAAGGTCAGTCCCACGCCCCAGTACTTTTGCCACCTCTCCCTTAGAAGAAATATCCCCCGCTACACATTCAATAAGGGGCACGCTGTGACGCAGTTGGTTGAGGCACTGTACTACAAACCGGAAGGTTACGGGTTCAATTCCCGATGGTGACACTGGCATTTCTCATTGACATAATCCTTCCCGTTGCACTATGGCCCTGGGGTCGACTCATCCTCTAACAGAGGCGTACCAGGAATATATCCTAGGGATGAAGGCGACCGGTAAATAGGGCTGACAACTTACCACATTCCTGTGCGTCTTGTCTGAAAATCTGGGAGCCTCAACTTCTTGGAACCGTAAGGGCCTGTCCAGGCCTGTAATGGGATTGCTTTACCTCCTTTACAGATTCAATAAGACCCCAGCAGAGTAGGTTTCTAATTATAGCTGACCAAGGATGCACGCGCAGCTTTGAAAACACTGTGCTTTATTTTTAACAAACAGGATGGAATGTCTCCAGCATATTGGTCAATTTAAGACAACCCTTCCCTGACAAACTTTTAGAGTTCCGCTCTGCCCACTTTAAACCTTTACCAACGTGAACTACGACCTTCAGTTTCAGAACGATGTCTTATTTGTCGACCGAAATTAGCCAGCCTTACCTTATAAAGCTGCAAGCCCTGCTAGAATCATAGCACAATACAAACAACGAAAAGTTCGTCTGCGAAGCCTCTATGAGGTCAAAAAAGAGCCAGACGCTCCCATATTATAAACACCTGACGCAGACGCCCATGTTGGGTTTGGCTTCATCTTGTGTTTTCCTCCTTCATTTACTCTGATATCGACTCATAAACAAGGTCACGCATTTTCCAACTTGAACTTCGTTTTCAATGTCCGTAACATACGAGCAGGTGTGACTCCTGTGTATAGATTTCAGTCCGCACACAAAAAAGAGGAAAATAAAACCCATTATCTAACGAACCAGATAGGGTCCGTCTGTTAACTTCAGAAGCCCCAAAATACGTCATATAGAAAATACGTAATGCTTCAGATTTTGTTTGACTATTTTGGGCCAATTCATTTTTTCCGTTATTATTTCTTACTTTAGGAAGTTATGACCAGTGAACACGGGGCTGCGGTGGCGCAGTTGGTTGAGGCACTGCACTACAAACCGGCAGGTCGCGGGTTCGATTCCCGATAGTGTCAGTGGATTTCTTTCATTGACATAATCCTGTCGGTCGCACTATGGGGTCGACTCAGCCTCTAACAGAAATGAGTACCAGGAATATTTCCTGGGGGGTAAACGCAGCCGGCGCTTATGGCTGACAACCTTACCACCTTCATGTGCCGACTGTCTAGAAATCTGGGCGCCTCGACCTCCTGGAACCCTGCTGGCCTGCCCAGGCCTGTAATGGGACTGCTTATGACCAGTGAACCCAAGAAGGACAATATGAACTCAAAATGGGTATGTTTTTAGTCATCTGTTTTATTTGTCGAAGCTGTTAATACCTGAAAATCAAGCCCGCACCCAGAAGTTTTCATCTGTTGAAAGAAGGGTCTGCCCTATATGTAATTTATGTTTGATTTTAAAAACTATGTTGTATAAACCACGTCGTAAAACGTAACAAAACATTGTTCGGAATTATATAACTACATATTCCACGACTCACCTAATTTAAACCACAAGGTCTAATCTTCTTCGTTCTCTAAGTTCATCTGAGACTTTCTAACTTTCTATTATATTTTTTAAAACTGTACTGTACTAGTCATCATCCGATTTCGGTAGCTAATGACCCTAAAATATATTTAGAGAGACATAATATGTCAAGCGTGGAGTGGGTTCATCTGGCTCAGAATTTGGTCAGCAGCGGATTCTTGTGAACACGGTAATGAATTTCCGACTACACAAAAGGCGAGGAACTCCTTGACAAAGCAAGCGACCAACAGATTCATGTAAAATGCCTTCCTAATGTAGTGAAATGATTATTCAGTCGGTAATTAAGTAGGGTGTCGCACTCGGTATAATAAGATATTAATAAATCTTACTTGTTCTTTGAAGATAATACTGGAAAACACAAATCATTCCACATGAGTGCCTGTTCTTTCTAAAGTACGGTTCTTCTTTCATCCTTTTCATTCCCCAAGGCGCTAGCAATTGTTATTAATTAACTAGAAGCATACAAATTTCTCTTCCTTGACTTCCCCCATTAAATGAAAACCTAATGTCAAATAATCTGACATTTCATCAACTCAGAAGCGTTTGCTTGTTCGTTATCATGAGAGAGTCGAATTTAATACGCATCAACGCACTCCATTTCCTAAAATTAATCTTTTCCATTAATTCAGAGTGTTCAAGCCTATCGATTGCGATGAACCGATAACTACACAACAGTGAAATGAAAAAGCCTATGGCACAAGAGATCGTAGTCTGTTTCGAAACATTTTTCCCATATTTCGGCTCCAGAAATAGAACAAAACCAAGGAACGTGTTACTGTAACATCTCGAAAACATAATTCAGATCCGTTTCAGCTTCAGGTAACCTGAACAGCGGTCTCGGAATCTGATATTTTCAACTTGTCAACGATTACCGATGGCGAAAACATTATTGAACATGTCGCAGATATGGAAAAAAATACTTTACCTGACGTTTCAGCAAAATCACTTTCAGAATCACATCAAACTCTATTTGTATTAATGTAATAATTATCTTAAAAGCTAAAATGTTTGATATAATTTTCTGAACTGTAAACCAATAATTGGGCTTTTATGGGGTTCATTCACTGAAATATAAAAACATATTTTTCCATAAAACGTAAAATGCATTTCCTCTAAACTTCCTAGAATACATTTAGTGACTTTCCGCTTCATACGAACATTCTCGCATGGCTTCACTACCATATTTACTGCAGTGAATACGTGTAAAATTTCAGTAAGACTCTTCATGTGCAGAAATGTACGGATAACATTTATACTGACAACACTGAACGTGAAGTCAAAGGTAATGAATACCTGACTGAAGGAAGTAGAAGCCTTGCAAAGCTACATTTCGTGTCTCTTGTCAAGAAAATTCAAACTTTTTATGGAACCCAAGTTTCATTGCAGTGTTCAGAAAAACCTGGACCCTACTTTGAACACGTTGAATACAGACAGCGGAAAATTATATACCGTTCATTGAAGAGCCATTTTGATAGGCCCCAGGTACAAAGAGATCTTTCAAGTGGTCTCACGCCTCCATGTTTTCCGAAAACTTTCACACAGTAATTATTACCTACAATTCCAAATTCTGTCCATCCATCCGTCCATTTCAAGCATGACCAATTCCAAAATAATCGAATATCGACAAGCATACGGCGTCATTTGCATTGGAATATCTTAAACAGAAGCTGGAACAAAAGTAATATTGTAATGAAAATTTCTGGAAACAAACGTAAAGCCCCAGTTTTCATCAGACACTTTCCTTCGTACACGGGACTGAAAGATTTTATCAGCAGCTGAAAACAGCCCAGTTGATCAACAAATTCCGAGTGTTTAATAAAACTCAAACGTTTATTACCTTCTTCAAAACAGTTACTCGCTATGCCCTATCCTGATCCACATTAACCTTTTAAAGCCCAGCGGTAACTTTACACACGACCAGGTTTAACATTAAAAAATTCTACGTGGTGCCCACATTGCGTTTATGTGTTTTGTGTGGATCTCAGAACAAACAGCAACTTTTGCCTTATAAAACATTAAGAGATTGGTTTTTATAACCGAAGTGGAGAGTGTTTACAGCGCGGTACGCACTGAGTCCTTATATAAAACAGATACGCTTCGTCTTTAAAGGGTTAATCCAATCCACATTCCCACCGTATTTTCTTAAGATTCGATTTAATAATATTCTGTGTCTCCTAATGGCATCTTCCCTTCAGGCATTCCCCACATTATTTCTACATAAAAATGAATAAGGCAGAATCTAAACCGATACTCTTCATGCGCTACGGTGTGGAGGGTCCGAAAGTAAAAATTCCGGTGGCAAGAAATTTTCGGTGCCGTCCACACTGGTCCCGAGGCCTACCCCGCCCCCCTGCAGAGTGGATGCCCGTAGGTGGTCAAGCCCGCAGGTACAGCGGCCGGAGCGGAGTGCTGACCACCTACCGCCTTCTAGTGCCGGGTTGCGAATGCGTTGGTCACCTCCCCTCTGTGCCCGCAGAGGCATGTCATGAGGTGGCCTTTACCTTTACCCTTTTACTACAAAACGCTCCAGCGAAAAGGAGAATAACACTTATACGCTGTGTGTAACAAACATATGCACGAAGGATGTTGATAACGCGTAACCGTAAACTCGGTGTCAGTAGTCTTTGACATGAAAGTTCTTCACGAGTAATGTCATTTTGCAGTTAACTACGAACTGCCGCTAGACAGAGGTCACTCTGTGACCAACCAGGATGTTCCTACACGCAGGAAAAGCCGTATCTACGTGCCAGCGACAACTTACACTGGCGCATATCAAACACTAGATCGTAAATTGCAACATAAATTTGTGTTCCAGTAAGACTGTTACTCTTTTGTGTTGTTGCAGTTCAGCTAAGTTCATTATATTTCACGCTATAGCAGTAACACTGGCCTAACTGTTTGGGAAAGCCACTTCGTTAAATTCAATTTGGAACGATTCCTCGTGAACGGATGCAATAATCACGTTGCCGGACATCGGTACTTGCTATGCCCTACTCATTTTAGGGTCCGTTGGCATCATTTCGGAAAGCTTACTGAATTCGCTCCTTTCGTCCGACTGTAAGAACAGAGATACTCGAGGAGGGGGATCGTCCAGAATTGTTAAGTGTCTTGAGAAATTAACTAACTCCATGGAGCAGAGGCCTTCTTGAGAAGCTAACAGTTTCTCAGCTAGTCAAGAAATTCCTTGCATTTTATGGAACCCGGAGTTTCATTACCGCATTCACAAGAGTCCGCCACCTTTTCCTATCCTGAGCCAGCTCAATCCCATTTTCCGAAGCTGAAGTCGTACCAAAAAATTGGTCCAGGCCCGAGGCTTTGTTGGCTGTTTCGTAACATCATAATTTTTTACGGTGATGAGTTGTTATCACCTCGCCCAACCCCCAAGCTGGAGGACCACCCCTTGTCGGCTGTCCGCGACTGCTTATTCAATGTATTCGCAGCTACCCTCCATAACTGGAGGCCGTTCCTCCATCCGCAACCTGAGGACGCGCCATGCCGTGGTGACAGGGACCCACTTAACACGGGTTTTGAGAAATTATCCAGCCACATACGTAATTTTGGTTAAAAGCTTACAGAACTGACACCTCACATACCCCATACGCCTTCGTGTGCATATCTCTGCAGTGCATGAACCTAAGCATCGTCTCATGTGGTAAACAGGTTAAATTCTTACACAGACCATCCCACAATGCTACATCAAAAACGAAAACAAAAAATACTCAATCAGAAAGCACCGAAAATAAATTTGCTTTATCTTTAAATGTAGTCAGTCCAGCGTCAGATTGAGTGTGACAGCCAATAGCATAACGTCCGTGCCAAATTTAGTAAAAATCGGTCCAAAAATTCAAAATTTTAAATAGCAATGCATATACACACTACACAGCACAATGATATACAAAGCCTGGGCTAAGAAGGAGAGCATCAGCTTCTGCAGAACTTATAAAACAAAGCTTTCTCATAGATTACGGAAACAAATTTTACAAGCGGAAGAACAGAGTAGCTGACAGCAAGTACAAAACAAGTAGCTATAAGATGCCTGTCACACGTTCCGCCTCTCGTTGGCATTCATGGCGAAGGAACTTTCATAATGCGTACCTCAAGTACACACAACTTAGAAATAAAAGACTCCTCTTTCTTAGACACATGTTGTGCTCGCTTTCAGTTCGTTCTAAATACAGTAAAAGATACATGTCTCTGCCGGGATCAACAACTTTCCCTCCCTTATTTCCATATTTCCCCCCTCCCCCACCCCACCCACCGACCATCAGACACTACTCCTTTCAATGAGATAAGGCACGGCACAAGTGATAGGTGCCAGATGTTAGGTGAGCTATTCCAGAAAACGCGTGCCCCCAGGTCTTCATATATTCACCTTTTCGTGGAACTGAGAATACCTTATCCTCTTTACGTGCTTGGTTACGTTCAAGCTACCAGTTCCCACCCTGGGATTTAAACACATTATATCAGGCTAAAGCCAAACACTCATGCATCATTACACGCACCTGTAAAGGAAGCATGCAATTATAACATATTCCGTAGTGTGACCCAAGCATAATTTATTACGAACTATACAGTGCATACGTACGTCACTTTGTCAAAAAAAAAGGCCTCCTTTGGATCTGGTGGTAAACCAGTTAAATGAACACACCATAACACAACATTTCTTGAAATCCATTTCCATCTACACCAAGATCTCCCAAATAGTCTCTTCCTTTAAATTACAAGAATAAAATTTTACATACACTTTACACATCATAACCTTATTAAAAATTTTTATGTCTTCCCTCATTACATAATTTTTTGCAAATTATTGTTATTTTCCTATTCCTACGTCCAAGTATCCTCCTGAACACCCTGTGCTAGAAAAACGCAGTTTTTTTAAGGATATCATGAGAAACATATTCCACATCTATACAATATGACAGCTAACATTCTCGCCATGTAAGATGAAGACAACTGCCTGTACTTTAGTGGTGTAGCCACTTTAACATAAAGTGCCTCTCTCTTAGGTTGTCAGGGACACAAAAAAGAGATATCCTGCAGCTGGGGAAGTTATTTATGATTCCACGCAAGATATTTTGCTGAAAATTTTTCATTCAGACTTCCCCTATGGAAACTCGGAAGCACTGTTCTTATATAGTTCTCACTCTCTGCTAATCCCTTATGTCCCTGCAAGAAACGTCACTCCTCTGTAAATGTAAATGCCAAGCATCTTATGATTGGGAGAATAAGTTTCGAAGTGATTGGCTTCAGACTTAGAAAGTGAATGCAGCAATAAATTATAGTATTTACGTACAGACATTTTAAATATTGACAAACATTTTGTGCGTTAAGCAAGTTACTGCAAAGTCACAAACTTATACGGCCTTAACAATACGCTGAAACTGTTCTACAGTCAGTAGCTCTAACAATACCATCTTCTAATAGCAGAAGCTCTATCGATACAATGCTCTAACATCAGGAGCAACAAAAAGAACAAAATTTTCTAAAGTCAGAAGGCCTGCAAGCACAATATTTTAATATTACGTGCGCTAGTAATACAACGTTCTAATAAAGAGTCCTTATTGTGCCTGCTCGACATCGTTGGTCACTTCCTGTCGACTCGCTTATCGCATGTCACTTAGCCCACTTACTTGCCTTATTGGAGAGAGGTAAAAGAACTACTACACTTGAACCTCTATAAAAGAACTGTGATACGGAAATTCTACAAAACTTCGTAAAGCAAGACTGTACTTTGTGAACTGGTACCTGCATGGGGTGTACGCTAGAGGGATAGATCCAACACTTGTTGTGTTTAGCAACGAAGCTAGGTTTCATATTAGTAGATACCTGAACTCTCAGAATAAAAGGTAATGGTCTGCAGTACGTTCTACAGTAATCAATGAAGTGTCATTATATGACGTTTCAGGTCTTGTAATGTGCTCTGTGAGTGCAACTAGGATTCCTGGGCCAAATTTTTTATGAAACCAAAAATTCACACGGTTATGTTACACACATTTTGACAGCATTTTAACACCTCTCCGATTAGGGCAGATCCTACTCATGTTTTCAGCAAAAACATAAGAACTCACACAGTAAACCCTTCTGTGCGTCGTTTAGGTAAGGTGTTTAGCAACAGACTAATAACAAGGTAATTTTAGCCTCCCAGGTTGCCAGACCTGAACCCGTGCGAGTTTTGCGAGGGGCACTAGGGTATATATCTTACAGTAATTATCATCGCACTGAGGTGATCTGATAAAAGGCGCTCAGAGTTGATATCTCTAATTTAAACAGCTGAACTTCGAAGTTCAATAAACAATGTGTTGACTACATTCGGCGCATGTCATAGTGCCGCAGAAAACCATTCCCTTACGTTCTTGAATATGGTAAGTACCTAATAGTAACTGCAGTCCACTGAACCACACAATGCGTGGACTCCGACTCACGGCAGATTGCAATAACGAGGCACATAACATAATGAACACGTATTAGGAGTCCGAACAACACAATCTTCTAATTTTAGGAGCTCTAACAGCATAATGTACACAACAACACTTTTTTTTTCACAAACGACTGTCAAACAGCGTCTACATTTGTCATAATTGACTCACGGAAGTGGAAGACAGATTCATGTAATGCGTTAATGATGCTGAATTTACAAGAAACACTGTCCTTCAAAAAAAATACATTTCCTTAAGTATCCAGAAGAGTTTCCAGTGTCCTTTAAAATAAGTAGATATGAGTATTTAACTATTTAAAGCACAAAATATACCATATTCACATCAAAAGACTCAGTTCCTGTTTACAGTTAGCATGTGACATGTTCGTTATAGAGAGTGCAGGTTGCAATTTGTGTTAAAATCAAGTGGTGCATATGGTTACTACTGCGCTTCAAATTGTTAATAACCAGGGCCTCTTTAGAATTAAATGTAGCACGCAAGAAACAACTACAGATTTCAAGGGATTAGCATCCCAGTAAACAAACTCTTGAACATGGGTGTTGTGCAGGGTCTTTGACAGAAATTCTTATGTATTAATTTTGTAAAGTCTCGTACATGGTAAGCATATCTCCATAAAATCCAAATCGAACATCGAAATTTCCAACAGCGACCCTGAGCTTCAATTACCAAATCACAATTCGCAATATTTTCCTTAAAACGATAAAATATTCCAAATTTCATTGCCTCTCTACCTCACTGGGAGGAGTGCAAATACGTGTAACAGTTAGATCTAAATTACTGATCATACACGGAGGTACAAGACAGGCGGTTCGAGTCGGTAGTGACAAGTGAAACGACCCTCCGGCTTCTAATAGGTATTACTGGATCAATTACACATCCTGACCTAAGGTCTTCTGTCGGTGTTCGGTAGCCTGTTTTGTGGGAGGAACAGTAGAGATTAAACCGCGTGTAGTTTAACTAGGTTAGTATTTGGACAGGTAGCCGTGCTCGTAACGTTGTTCCAGGGCACGCCATAAAGGCATGTGGGGAGTAGAGGCATTGCCGTACTCATATTTAACCTCGACATTATACAAGGGCAATTGGTTAGGTACCGAAAAGCTTTTTGACTTTGTAGCATATACTAAACACTTTGAAAATACAACAAACAATGCATTTGATGCGGTATTTGAGTGTTTTGGCCGTTCCTGAAAAAGTAAATTAGCAAGTCAGGGTTCTGGTTGGCCAGTCGGTTGGTCGGTCAGTCGGCTGGTTCAACGGTCGGACGGTTGGTCTAATTTTTGTTTGTTCTGTTGGTTCGTTCGTTGCCTGGTTTTTCAATCGGATGTTCACTAGTTAGTTGCACCATCAGTGGTGAATAAGGAAATATCTCATACACAAAATTCACGAAAACTGAAGGTCAAATCAACAATATTTCAAGGCCACGAGGTTGCTGGTTACTATTCAAACGAAATTTCTTACAACTAAGATTGAACACTTATAGAATACTCATAACCCCGCCAGATTTGAATACATTTCATTAGTTGCTTGTTGCATGTCTCTAAATAGAAATGTTCATCACTTTCCAATTACTTCGTTTCTTCTAGCATACCATGCACACATTTATCAATCTGCATTAGCTACAGAAATTTCGCAACCATCACACAATTTATACTACCCTCAAATTTATATTAACCTAAATACAAAAATAATTCTCTATGTTATGACATCCCAGTACTACACATTCACCAGCACAACACTAATTTTTAAAGAAATTAGGTGTGGTTGGGAGAAACAAGTACAATATTATGCGGACCCAATCACTGAATTTTGTTAATGTTGTACAACACTATATTCTTCCACTCACTAGCTCCAGTAGGTGAGTCGGTTATGAGCTGAATGGGAGAAAATATTTGTCACTGAGTAAGAACTTCGCAAAAAGAATGTTTTTCTTGAAAGTCACAAGGAGTCTGTGTAACACCATCTCAGTAAATTCAAACTGAAAGTAAACAAGACGAAGCCATAGAAATCATCCATCTCGAGCAGTCCCCTCTGTCGCTTTGCAACCTTTTTCTAAGGAAACCAATTCTCCTAGCTTTAGCATCAACATTCTCGCCACACTTACCACAACCTCCGCTTTAAAGATAAATGCTGTTTCTGAGCCAGTCCACTGTCAACAACAGTGTAACAGCTACCTGCACCACGGCGTAATCGCATTCGTGACACGCTCCTAGTTTACAAAAGTAAAAGTAATGCTAACATATGCACATTCCTGAGAATTGACCACACCAGGCACGCTGACAGGATAGAATTTACCAAGCAGGTTCATATTATCTATATGTAATGTGACCATATTTTGTAATGATCAAAGCTGGACACCACAGTAACATGGCCGTAACTTAAGTAAAACCTTTGCTTAATCCATAGACTAAAACGGTAAGAACTATAAGAGATCTAGTTTTGTTGTTGTAGGTTGTTTATCGTTTAATAAATTATTAAATGTCAAAATCCCGATATTATCCGAGTACAACGGTTTGGAACTAGTTGCCGGTTGTCCTGATCCGGACATACAAGTGCTTAAAACACCTGTTAACTCTCCCTCAAATTGTGTCCTCTTAAACTCAGAACTAAAGAAGTAATGTGAAAATCATCTGAACTACTATACCGTGTCAAGGGGCGAATAGTTACTGACGTTTAACAAACACTTGTTGCCTGCATCTTCATTTGTGAGAGCCTCGAATTTTGCAAAGGACGAACAGTGTTAGGCACATAACCACAAAACCCTGAATAAACTCTTAAAGAAGAATTAGACATAAGAACTTCACAGCTATTCGCAGAAACACACCACTGACATACAGCTCTTATCAAATTCTCCTTAATAATGGAAACCTTGAAGGAAGCATGTTTAGTAAGGTATTTTCAAAATCCCTTGTTGTATAGGCTGCTTCACCTATGATTTATAATTTTCTGTGACCACTTTTCTCCACTGTCATTCTTTCGCTTAGATACAGAAAGTTTTATGGCAAGACTTTACAAGGATGTAGAAATAGACATTACATTCTTGAAGAAATTAAGAGCAGATTTAAGCACGGAAATGACTGCTACCATTCAATGCAGAATATTTTGTCTTCCAGTCTGCTATGCAAAAATATAAAGATTAAAATATACAGAAATACAATTTTACTTGTTGTTTAGGGTGTTAGAGAATAGAGTGCTGAGAAAAATATATTTGGACCTACGAGGGGCGAGGTAATAGGGGAGTAGAGAAGATTACATAATGAAAAGCTTTACTATTTCTACTCGTCACCTAATATTATTCGGATCATCAAATCAAGAAAAATTAGATGGACATGTAGCACGCATAAGGGAGAAAAGAGGTAGGCTACATACACGGCTTTGATGAAGATACCTGACGGAAAGAGAACATCTGGAAGACCTAGGCGTAAATGAGAGGATAATATTAGAATGAATCTTCAAGAAGTGGGATGGGGACATGGACTGGATTGATCTGGCTCAGGACAGGAACATGTGGCGGGCTCCTGTAAATGATATAACAAACTTCCATGTTTCGTCAAATGCGGCAAAGTTCTTGACCAGCTGAGGACCTGTCCGCTTCTCAGGAAGGACTCTGCTCCATGGAGTTAGCATTTCTTCACAAATGACAGTGTATTAAGACGTATACTGCAGATAAAACAACACTACAAGCACAACAAGGACGTTACAAAAAACATTAAACATCAACAAATGCACAAAGGGTTTTTTTTCATCACTTGTAACACACTCCTACATGTTTCGACCCTGCTGGGTCATCTTCAGGGAGAACTTTCTGCCGTGGTTACACTATGGTTGCACTTTATAGTTATGAAGTGTGTTACAAGTGATGAAAAAAAACCCTTTGTGCATTTGTTGGTATTTAATGTTTTTTGTATAATATAGCGCACAGACATGGAACACATTAAACAAGGACGTTGTTTGCCCAACCATATGCAGCCATTTATGAGAAACACGTGTCCAGCACAGACGCTACAACAAAATCATTTCTGATCTCAGAGATCGGTAAGATTTTCATGGGATAGTGGTATTCGCGTCTCTCACTTCATTCTTCTGTATATGGCACATTTATCTTTCCAACCTCAAAAAGAACCCAGCGAACATATGACAAGAGCACATAATTTTCAGGAACACAATAACTGGACATCCATTTACAGCTACAACACTGGCTGCAACACCGGCACCTTCATTACCGGGTAGACCCGCGTCACGCGACAGCCTGCAGAAATCAATCAGTTCGGTATCCTGACCGGCAGAGAGACGATACGAAACTTTGTACTTGCTCAGCGGATGACCGTGTTTTCAATTTAACAGTATGTCGACAGCAATCAGCGAGTCAAAACAAGACTATAAATTGTCTCTGTTGTAAGTACGGGACGAGAAGAATAGCCCGGCACTGCGTACGTCTCGTCTAGGTACCAGTCACGATGCGGATTTTAAATTTGGAGGCTTCATTATACACAAATGTGCAGAGACCTGTCGGTGTAACATGAATAACACGACAGAAGCTCCCTAAAGTAATGTTTATATAGCGGAGCGGAAGTCGCCTTTCTCCCATATCTGATGAGACAAAAGAGTACTTAAGCAACTGTGCAGATAAGATGGCATGAAAAAGCACACATAAGGCATACAGCCAGTGGTAGGTTCACAGTTAATGGAGCAAAAAGTTGCTGCTGTCACACAACTACAGGTCGAGAAGACACTGTGTCTGATACTGTACACTATAATTCTTAAAACAATGGTGTAACATGCGAGATATCGCTTATGTGTATTTAGACTTTTTCCATCGCCATTAATTACACAAACACGACGTTTCGAAAGCAGACTCCTTTCGTCTTCTGGTGCATTACCTGAAGACGAAAGCGGTCTGCTTTTGAAACGTCGTATTTGTGTAATCAGTGGCGATGGAAAAAGTCCAAATATACATCAGTGATCTCTCGCATCGTAGTTAATATTATAGACATTCTGTGCAGCTCTCTTGTATACATAAGTCTTTCTCCGAGTAACTGCACAATTGGTTTTGTTGCATCTACATATTTCGGCTGAAAACCACAACCATCTTCAGGGAGATACAGATGTTAGACACGTACAGGGTGCTATGCAGGTTGTCAATTACAAATAGTAAAATATTTGTACATATTAACGTAGTTCATAAATATAGAGTATTACTAAAATCGTATTAAAATTATAACACAATTGAAATATAACAAAAATGGGACATTAAAATTACACAAAATGTATAAAATGTGGTATTCCAACACCTTGTGATGGATAATTCGTCTCCAGTTTTTTGTAGAGTGAAGATCCCAGGTTAGATAAGCAGTGTGCACTCCATGAGTGAACATACCGTACAGTATGACAACTTGCATAGCACGCCGTACAAGTTTTTTTAACAGTTGTATCTCCGTAAAGATGCCTGTGGTTTTTACCCGAAACACGTAGGATCAGTTCAAGCAGTTGCGAAATTAGTCAGAGAAAGACTTGAGTAACGAGGACGCCATGTATGTCTCACATTTATTGAAAAAGTTTATGTTTGAACACAGAGCCATGGGATGGATGACTGAGTTGTGAGCTACTAGCTGCAAAGCAAAAGCTGCCTTGTATTTTCTATCATTCCTTTGTATTTATAAACAGAATTAGAGTGGCCTATATCACACGGAACATAACTACTTTTTAGCAAAATTGTGAAAAGGCAGATCCGAAAATTGGTAACACAAAACATTTGTTTTTTTTTTTTCCGCTGTTCAATGACATTGGTCTAACCGGTGAAACAGAAAAAGAAATCATATAAAACCAAAAGGTGTTTTTTTCTTCACGAGCCTCTTGGTAAATTTCAGCATCAGTCGCAGAGGGAATCGAAAATATGTGCCAGCCTGTGTTATCTGCATTGTGAATGGAGCGAAAAATGGCAGAGAAGAAAAAAGACTGTTTTTAGTGGCCTTTTCACAAGAGGATAGAACTGGCAACATCGTTATATAAGCCACAGGGTGAAGAGAAATGTTTTGACAAGCAAGGTATTCCAAACCGTGTAAGACAGAAAACATAAGTAGGCCTATACAAAGTGCTTAAATTTCAGTACATTGGACATCGCGTTGATCTTTCATTTGGCGGTAAGCATCCACATTCAGAACATAATGTCAGACGTACTGGCTCACGGGTTCAGAGTTCCTTTGAGGGTGACGTTGGATACCGTTACGAATACAGTTTTACAAACGGTAAAGATAACACAAAGGAACTTTTAACAGCCCAGTTTTTATTCAGTCTCTTGTAAGTTCTTTGACGATAATGGCACTACTTACAAGGATCCAGAGGGAATATCATAAAAAAAAAGCATAAAACCACGCTTACCTAAAAAAAAAAGGTGTCATCTTTTGTCCTTTGTAAACGACAAGTTGTTTAGGCCGCTGCGTCTCAATTGCCTTGCCTCGCCACGTCGCCTTTATCATTCTGTACACTTTCTTCGTCTTAGCTAAGCCTAGCATTTTCTGGCTATTTCCATAAAGTCAAAGATCTCCTTTAAAAGAGATCGTTGCATAATAAGATTCTCGACATGTTTACATTTTCTGCCACATTGTATCAAGTGCCAACTTCAGACGATTATGAAAAGGCAAGTAGAAATGTCCCATGTGTGAGTTCTGAGACGCTGACAAAGTAACGTTTCTATTACAGTGTCCTGCACCGACAGTCCTATTCAGGTCAACGCAAACGTTCATTCATGTGGTATATAAAACACTAGAAAGTACATTTATCACCTTAACTAATAACGTTGCACACAATTTATACGTGCACCCTACATTTATTCTGCTGACCTAGAAATGTCGTCTCAAGGTAACAGAAAATTTATTGTCGTGATCATAAAATCCATCCATTTGACATTGTTCTGTACTGGTTAAATTCAATTTATGCCATCATAACTTCGTCAGGAGTCTATTTAATATTTTACTCCCAACAAAGCTCAGGCCTAAGTAATAATAGTAACCCAGCTCTTCTATGGAAACCGACTATTCATTACGGTGGTCACAGTAGGCTGCTACTAAGTCGTACAGTCTAATGAGCCAGATGAAGCCATTCCACACCCTCAAACTCCACTTAATTACTCACTTTAATATTATCGTGCCATTAACTTCCAGGTTTCGTAAGTTTTCCCCTTCCCTTCAAGCTTGCCTACCGAAGTTCTGTTAACCCTTTACACTTCTTATCACGCCCATATGTGCTGTATGCATGGCATTCTACTCTTTCTTAAAAAAAATTGTTCAATGGAATTTATTAAAACGTAAATTTTAACACCGCTTCATTTTTACTGCAGTGTTATCTTGCGCTTTTCCGTCTCATGACATTCTTCTCTCCAATACTTTTTATGTATTTACATTTTCTTCGGAGTCGGAATAGTTCAGCTGACACACCGACTTCACAGCGGGCTGGAAGACGGAGGAACTGCGGTTCGATTCCCCGAAAGATTCACAGACTTTTTTTTCTAAGCGTCCACACTGGCTCTGACGCTCACCCATTCTCTCATTTGGGTCTTTCACCCTACGTTAAAGCAGCAGGGACATTAACCTGACCACACTCCTCCATCTAGTGCTTTCCAAATACGCCGATACAAAAGAATTCCAAAAGCCGTCAGACTGTAATTCACAGCTCTCTTATTGGTGGAAGCTACAATGATCCGTTGTATGACCCAGAGCCTAAAAAGAAATTCACTGTACTTACAATTAAAACACCTAATACTTAGGTCAAATCTATACAATGCTGGCGCTTAAACACGGAGTCATAATCCGTGACTCCAGGCTTCCGCCGCGATGCTGATGAGATCTGCGCTCTTCTGGGCTCTTACGCAGCGTCGAATTATAATCCTTTACCGATGTTTCGGGACAATGTATCGGTCCCATCTTCAAGGGTCAAGAAGTCCAAGAAGAACAGTAAGTGGAATGACAGCTGTCTTCCCACTTACTTGGTAATAGCTACCGCCCACACGTTCCCTATATAAACAGCGTATTTTCCTGCCGGCTTTCTGTTCTTGTTGGGCTTCTTAACCCTTGAAGATGGAACCGATACGCTGTCCCGAAAGGTCGGTAAAGGATTACAATTCGACGCTGCGTAATACCCCAGAAGAGAGCAGATCTCACGGAGTCATAATGTAGCCCACAGTCTAGACGTTTCGACATGCACAGTCTATAGACTGTCACTCCGAACACTGAATTACAAACTCCCTCCATGTAGAAGTTAATTTCCCACACTCAGTTCTTTCCCTGGTAATTCCAATTTGTGTCGTTATTTAAATTTATATCACATAAGCCCAGGAGATTTAATTCATAATTAAGAAGGTTCATAAATACTGCGATCTCTCTGGAGGAAAATCTCTCCTCAATCTCTTTATTTATGACAGTCAAAAGCCAAACAAAAGAGCTGGCAAATTTAAAAAATCTTTATTACAAACAAACTGTTAATGTGAAGCAGGATTTCAACCTATGAGTCAGGTTTAACTTAAAAAAGTATGTACCATTTTAAGAAGTATATTTATTTTAAAACTTAAAGAACTGCAGCACCAGTTTCAACACGAACTAACTTGTTAGGGCTTCCCACGACAGAGTAAAGAACACTTGCCGTGTTTCCTGGCGTAACTGTCCATCTCACAACACCCCTTTCACACTAAAACAGCACTAGGACAAATACGGGTTACCCTCTTAATAACATAAACGTGGTCGTACAAGAATAAGAACTAGTCTTAATGAAACTTTTCAATGTTCAATTAGATTTGTTCTCCGCAAGAATTTGTATGCAAATTTCTACCGTCTTTCTTTTCTGCATCGGTTTCCGATAGGTTCGTCATTTTGCCAGCACTATGTTCCCTAAAAACTGCATCTTAAACTTTTAAAGCCTAGCGGTAACTTTACGTACCACCAGGTTTAACATTAACAAATTCTACGTGGTGCCCACATTGCGTTTATGTGTTTTGTACGGATCTCAGAACAAACAGCAACTTTTGCCTCATAAAACATTAAGAGATTGGTTTTTATAACCGAAGTGGAGAGTGTTTACAGCGCGGTACTGACTGAGTCCTTATATAAAACAGATACGCTTCGTCTTTAAAGGGTTAAATAATACCGACACAGCTGTGCAAGGCGCAACTTAAAATGTTGGCTTGATAATCAATTGCTTTCTGATGATCGAAACAGAATTTTTAATACATGACACTTGAGAGTGAATGATTTTATTCATTTTCAGCCTGCATGCCGTCTTTAGAAAGTGAAAGAGATAAACTACAATCCATACTAAAGACTTCAACGAAAACAAAGCACGCAAGAGATCAGAATTTTAAAAATTAATTGTATTTTGAAACACAATAATGTTACCTGCTTGGCAACCTGTTTCATTACAATAACAGACATACACCTAGGCAGGGATGGAGAATATGACAAAATTTTAACCTAAAAACTTGAAGGGGGAGTCGATTGGGAGAATAGATGTAGGTGGAAAATAACAATACAGTGGATCTTAAATAAATGATATGCAACAGTGGGGACTGGATTAATCTGGCTGAGGCTAGGATTCAGTTGAAGGCTTTTCTGCAGACGTTAACAAAACTTAGAATTTCTCTTCCAGTTTTGTGACCGCTTATTTCTCAAGAAATTGCTCTAATCTATGTAACTGGTTACTTCGGTGGTTAGTCGGTCAGTTAATTAGCTATTTACATATTACATTAAGAGAATAAAGGGGTGCTTTACCACCTGCAAGTATAGTGTTACACAGTTCTGTGCTGAGACCACAAAGGAACTATCTAGTGGATCTGATAGTGGTAACATGCAATAGCGACAAGCGCTTTGGGCTGGAAGATCAGGCCAGAGGGGTCTGGAAGAAAACAGTAGGCAGAAACGGAAAAGACTCGAAGTCCCGTCACACTTACCGTTCGTGGGACTTCTTAATGCAGCCTCAGCATACAATTGACGTAACATGACTGATAAAACAAAAGGAATGAGACTATGTCAATCAAACTTATATTAATAAAGAATTAAATAATTTAAAACCTGTCCCTGTCAAAGTAGTCCCCGTTGCCTCTAATACATTTTTATGTCCTCTTCTTCCGCCCTTCCTAATACTCTTGGAAGTCCCCTTCGATAATGCCGTTTCGGTACTCTGTCACACGTTTCTTTAAGTCTTCCACGACGTAGAACCGAGTTCCTTTCACGAAGCATTCAGTTTTTGAAATAGAAAAATTCATAATAACTTATATTTGGTAACTGGGGTGAGTGTTTCGTTACAGTGATTTGATTTGGGACCAAAAATTACTTCACCGATATGAATGGATGAGAAGGGACATTCATGCAATGAAGTAACCAATTTCATGGCCACGGCTGCGGTGGTTACAAAATATTAATTCTCTTAAACGTCCCAGAAAATCTTTGTAGAAGTACTGGTTCACGGTTTACCCCGTTGGAAGGTAATAACGCTGCACGACATCTTTAATATCGGAAGACACAATCGGCGTTGTCTTCATTTTGGAGCGTAATGCTGGAGCCTTCTTTAGCCAAGAAACGCAGTTCTTCCTCCTCGAAAGTTTTGTTTTTTTTAACAAAACTGTAGGAACAATAAAAGGCCGTACAGCACAACTTCAGTTTATTCAAGGTGTTTTAAGTATCACAATTATACACTACATGTTTCGGCACTATTCCTGTGCCATCCTCAGGTGTCTTTCAGGATAGCACAGGAATAGTGCCGAAACATGTAGTGTATAATTGTGATACTTAAAACCACTTTGAATAAACTGACGTTGTGCTGTACGGCCTTTTATTGTTCCTACAATTTTGTTGTCACCGCACAACGGGATGGCCCACCTTAAAATTTTTGTTTTTTAGTTTTGACGTCTTATTGGAATACACACAATTCTTCTCCAGTGATAACATGGTTCAGGAAGTCCGGTCGCTTCCAGTTCTTTTAAAAATGTCAATCAATAATTCGACCCCTCATTCTGCGGTCATGTGTTAAGTCTTCGCCACCATCTTAGTGCGCACCTTTTTTATATACTGTCGTATCCCGGGATATGACTAGGGTTCCCCGTGGATAGCCAGTTGTCGAACGGAAGACCGAACAGAGCGTGAGGAGGTTCCACCAATTACAAGTATAACCAGACCAACAAGAGTAGTATATTGTAGAAGTTTAAACGGAATACAAGTTGAATACAAGTGACGGCCAAGCCGTACGATCTCTGAACGTCCCAAGAGGTGTGATGACTCGAGACCAGCTGTTAGTCGTTCGCGGCGTGATGATTATAATTGTTCCGCCGAGTTATCACAACAGAAGCTTAAATAGCGCATCGCTGCGCACGTTACGACCCCCTGGTGACAGCAGGGCGACGTCCACGTCCTCTAAGCTTCCAAAACACAGCCCTCGTGCTACAAAGCAACCTATGAGCCGGCAAAGTCCGGGAACCTGACCTTAGTGCCCCGTCAACTTTACCCTCACGAGGTCTAGAGTAATCATCACCCTCTCTCGGGATGTGTACATTTCCGTAAGTGTACAAAGTACAGTCAGAAGTAGCAGTTACACAGTCACCAAATATTTCCTACTTACTGTAATGGTCACAGTCAGTGCCATAAAATAATAATTAACTCCACTATGCCCAAAACTCGACCCTACATATGTAACAATACATATCTCTCATAAACACTTGCGAACTGACCTTTATTCATGTTTAGTATCTCAGCCATCATTCTAATTGCTAAACAGTGACAAATGCGTATAAATATCGAACTTTTTGTAGGTTTTCAACAGTTTCTTGGTTTTTGGACAACCGTAATTCAGATCATCCTGCCCATCATTTCAGTAGTCCAGAACATCTTATGACATTTAAAAACGCGCGCATGAGACACTGTTGTCACCATGAACTTTTGTCAACATACCCTAATTTCCGGTTACTAACTTTTTGGATTTGACTGATCCAAATTTCCATCACACATTTCCCGAGAAGTTCGATAAAACAAGTCTTTCACACACTGGTGCGAAATAAACGCTACTTACCCGATTGGAACAGGCAAGCGCCTCTTATAACCACGAAACGCCACGCTAAACAAACGTATAGTTTGTGGAAGGGATTATTGCATACGCTAGACGTCCAGCCTTGTTCCATTCTTGCACGACCACTTTGTTACGCACAGAAAATGTACGTACTTGTTTCTGAGACCACTGTATGCTTCTAGAAAAACCCATAAGCAAGTAAGTAACAGCGAAAAGAAGAAAGGCAAATATGGAGTTATGGGTCCACGAGATAAAGCTGCCAATGCCTGCTACTACGTGCAAAACCAAAGATCCCTTTGAGAGAAGCAGCGGCATCTTTTACAACTGTACACAAAAGCCTGGAAATGTGATATTTTTTACCACGAAATGAAGTAAGGACAGTCAGGTTAGGTGCAGATCTGCCTACCGTCTCGCGTCTACACCTTGAGGTGTAACAAGAATCTCGTAGGTAAATTTTGCTTTGACTTCAAACAAGTTTTAAAGCCAGTTTCTGTGAGAAAATAACTATCCGAAGATATTGGGAGACCACAAGTTAGTATGCCTTAAATTTCAAAGAAGACAGCCCAGCTCCAGACGCTCTGTCTACTATCACAGGGGTTGCACACTACACCATCTTTAAAATATATTTTAGAAGTTCTATTCGCCTATGTGCATTAAGAGTACATTGTATGCACACCACGTATTCTGTGCAACTCACTGAATTTTCGTCATAGTAGTAAATCTGTAGCCTCGTGTTCGGGAGATAGGTGGCTGCAGACTCGGCCGGGTTACCGACTCTTCTGACTGGTTTTCATTGTACTTCCAAATCTCGAGACGAATGCTGCATTAGTAATATAAAAAAGAAGCTCACACTACCGCGCTCCGAAATGTTACCACCACAAGATTCACGACAGTCTTCATTCCATTCGGCACTCTGTACGCACTAAAACCTACACACTACATCCACCACACATCTAGCATACTTTAACCGTCTAAAGATCACTAGTAATTATTTGTATCACATGATATAACATATACAAACTCTGCCTTTTACCACGCAATGTATCTGCGTGCCTCTTCTAATTTGCACAATAAACAGTACTTGTTAAGCTCAGCTGCATAAACTTGTCTGTCCTTTTACATAATAAACATGCCGTATGTTCTATGTAAGGTAAGTCTATTTCTATACAAAATTCACACGAATTTCGGTCTTCAGAAGTGGGCAGAGCAACAATAGTTTGGGTTTTTCTCCGAGTACTTCTGTTTTCGTCTGTCAGTATCATTCCAGCAATGTCCATACTCACCTTCCACCCAACAGTACGTACTTATATCAGAAGGAAGAGCGGGAGACGCCCGAGAACCTTCAAACGAAGCAATGTTCTTTCCGAAAACGGGGAAACATTTTGAAGAGAACTTTCATATCGTTCCTTTTCCGGCCTTCAAAGGATTAAATAATGCCACATAAGGATACAAATATCTGCCTTTATATTTTGAAGGGACCGTAAGTCACCTAGCAGTCAGCTGTTTTTCTGTAAGTCCAAATGCTTTCTTACCTACCTACCTACCTACAGCCTGCCTGCCTGCCTGCCTGCCTGCCTGCCTGCCTGCCTGCCTGCCTGCCTGCCTGCCAGCCTACCTGCCTGCCTGCCTGCCTGCCTGCCTGCCTGCATGCCTGCATGCATGCCTGCCTGCCTGCCTGCCTGCCTGCCACGGCTTCTAACTTGTAAAATATATTGAATTTTGGCGGAATTTGCTTCCAAACCCTTCAACAGACGTGAGCCTTACCTATACCGGCAAAATAAGTCTGCCTAACAAGGGTACATATCAATAATTCTCCTCAAAACTTCGTACAGTATATCAGTCGAACATTTACCGAAGCACGGAATCAAATCTAATGAGATGACTCAGAGTTCTGAATAAAGTCTCATCCCAAAATCCCGTCTCACACCGTGATATAACGCGTTGTGCGCATATTTTATAGAAACACAAGCCACAATTTTACTTCTGTAGGATGGTTGGCTATTACACGAAAAATGTCAGTAGTCATCCCGCAAAGTTACGTCGCAGGATGCAACAACACCGGCGACATTAGCCGAAAACACATATCGCCACAAATGGAAGGCAGAAATGCACAGCCTGGTTCCAGACAACACATTTTTACTAACAAAAACGATATATGGTGTTACTGTAAGGAGAATCAGGCGCTAACAAGAGCAAGTTTATGTAGAACCCGGAACATCCACCATCCTTTTAATACGGCGAATATAATTTTGAGGTGAAGTTATTTACATATATTTAGAATACTTTCCTTCCTTGAAATGGAAAAGACTGGGATTATTGAGAGCACCACGCTGTGTGTCGCGTGTGTGTGTGCGTGTGTGTGCGTGCGTGTGTGTGTGCGCGCGTGTGTGTATGTGCGTGTGTGTGCGCGCGTGTGTGTGCGCGCGCGCGTGTGTGTGCGCGCGTGTGTGCGTGTGTGTGTGTGTGCGCGCGCGCGCGTGCGTGAGAGAGAGAGGGAACAGCGTGTGGGTGGGTTGTCTCCCACGTTTCTCTAGTAACCGATTTCCACTATACTTCGTACAACAGTTACCCCAGTCGAGGCCCTCACATCACTATATCACTGTACTGCAGCTCTCCAAGGTCACGGATATCAACATGGCAGAACTGTAGTGTTTTGAGGCAGAAGCGACACTAGCATAGGCGTACCTTGGGGGGGGGGGGGTGGCAAGGGGG
Source organism: Coptotermes formosanus (assembly GCA_013340265.1). Lineage (NCBI taxonomy): Eukaryota > Metazoa > Arthropoda > Insecta > Blattodea > Rhinotermitidae > Coptotermes > Coptotermes formosanus. The sequence continues at coordinate 787,488 of BLKM01012991.1, forward strand.
ATCAGATGCACCCCAATACTTTTCTACCTAACAAAAATTTGTTTGGCTACTGAGTTGAAGAGGGACAAATAAAAAATCCGAGGCTGAGAGTGGAGGAAAGTGGTGTAACTGTATTAAGAACTGTTTCAAACCAGTCTTCACCCTCTTTCTAATTTCACTCCACTAATTAAAGTTCCTAATACACAGGGTCGATTTCCCCCCCCCCCCACAATGTCATTAGCCAAGTTACGCTTATGGACACTAGCGCCATTTACGTTAGAACCCCGAACGTATGGCAACAGAACTTACAAGAATACGCAGCTACTCTTTAGGTAATAATTTTTTAGGATGTAAAATAAAGCATAGGCCATACGATTCTTTTAAATGCTTGGTTTTAGGCGATAACATACGACTAGAGTCAGGGACGCGGAATCTGCTACCCAGATAGATTATAAGCTTATCTACTATAGGTCCCTAAGTTATGAATAAGACTTTGCATTTAGGTCAACAATTACAACATCGATACGATGCGAAACTTTGATGTTGTGGCCAACAAATCTAACGTGAACTGAACCTGCACCTCACAACAAGCAAAACAACAATAGTAACAGCACAATATCCCTGCAGTACGTAAATCTGCGCAACACAGGACCAAACTTTATGTCTTCAGCTCGGAAATACTCGCTCTCTTGTTTCTTTTATTTTGACCTTCACCATGTACACGTATGCTAGCACACAGGATTGTGAATTCAGATACGCGGATTACCTCAACAAAGAAGAAAAGTATATTTGAATTTTCGTGGTACAAAAGCTTTCTACGAACATCACTACCCTCCCATAAAAACCAACTTAATTCCAGTAAACAGTGGAAAGGGTTGTGAATTTTTTGTAGCAGCCTTTATAAACTTTACCCTCAACGAGAATCATGCCAATCTGTACTACAACGGCTCCATATTTTCATATTACTAAAACTCGGAGACAGTTGCTGTCAATTTCTGAAGGTCACATAATAAAGAGTGACAAAATATTAAAGCTTCAATATGGAGTTACAAAAATGAATGCAAAATGTAATTGATATTTCCAGTACATTTCGACGGAAATATCAGATTGAAGCCGAAAATCTAACAAGCAGTTTCTTTCTTCATGTCTCACACACTCAAATGAATGGCTTATAACAAATACGTATAGGGTGTGAATAAGTGTGGGTCGAGCCCTTACGGTCCCGATGCACGTAGGCCTTGACAGGGCCTTTGTGCCCAATACGTATAGGGTACGTACTGTTACTTTTTTTAACGCAACATAATATTATTGGAACACTGAAGCATCTTCTAACACAATACGTGCCACAGAATGACAACACTTCCGTGACCTTTCATAGTACAAATTCCACAACTGTGAAGTTCACGATTCACGGACGTAATTTTTATACGCCTAATAAATGTAAGAGTGCCTAACTATTCTAGACATTTTCACTCTGCAATGCTTACAATAGATTACGAAAATTATAATTTTTCGAAGCTAAGTCATTATATCCAATATTTTAAATACTCCTACATTTGTAAATTCTAGAATCAAATTTAAAAAGAATAGAAACCCATGCCTTCATAAATTTTTATTAGAATTATGCAAAACTAAGGCAATAAATTTGACTTATATTGGGTATTGTACCACGTATCAGCAGTTTATAAACTAAATTAAACTTTCATATTTGTTTCCACGAAAATTTTCCAAAGGTTTGATATTTACTTCTGGGAATTAAACTCGCATATTTTCAAGCATGGAACGACACGTCACCTGTATATACCAACACATGCGCATAAATTGCATAAAATTACAAGTTACCCATAAACATGGAATCTCCTACATATTTCCTACACGTTTCAGCCATAAATCGCCATCCTCAGGGAGAAATGTCAATACAAAGGAATATATAACGTTATACGAGTATTATATGCACATTCCTTTGTACTGACGTCTCCCTCAGGATGGCGATTTATCGCTAAAATATGTAGAAGTGTCCACGTTTATGGAAAAATTGTAATTTTATACAATTTAAGTGCGTATGTCAGCACATACAATAATTACAAGCAGAAGGCACGGAAGAAATAATATTAAAAATGGAAATACGCAGTTCCGGGCTTTTCTGAACACCAAATATTTTGAGGTGTACAGTTCTCAGATATTACTACAATCACATTTACTTTAGATTCATTTGAAAAACACATCATTTATTCTAATTTAATTTCTTTAGCTTAATTAATCAATTCTCATCATCTTCGAATTTAGTCTCTTCCTCCGATCGACACCAGCTACTAAACAGGAATTTTTAACATTTTATGGCAAGTGCTTTTGTACAAAAAATCATTTTCTTACACAAGGTTTCCTCTGTATTGCCTGAATATCTCGAGTATTGCAAATAATTCCAGTCTCAAATTTCTAATTCCGGAACACTGCAAAACCCAAGCTTAGCGCCGTCTCTCTTTCACGACATGTGCAGCATCCTGTTTCTCCTTCTCGTCTACTCCCACACATTTTAATCTCCACCACCACCTATATCGTTTTTCATGCCCTCTAGAACAACCAATATGTTCTTTTCCACCCCATTTATACTTCAGGTCGTGACAAAACACCAAGGCAGTCCCACCTGACAGCTCGAAGAACAGGTTCTCTTTTCCTCTCTCAGTATCATTACCTCTCTTTCAATATTTGACATATTTCATCATTATTGTTTTCTTGCTGTCTCCGTTAAATAAACTGCAATCCCATTTTCTACAATTCCTCTTTCATTCTTGCGCCCAGCTATGAAAATTAATAATATTCAGAATGAACCAACAACTATGCACAAAATTCACAAAGTTATATTTACATTGATATTATCCCTATACGTTTCAATGCACATGCCATCTTCAGGGGATACAAAGTGTTACAGGTACCAAAGCATCAAGAAGTGCTTTGATACCTGTAATACTTTGTATCCCCTGAAGATGATGGCATGCCCATTGAAACATGTAGGGATAATGTCAGCGTAAATATAACCTTGTGAAATTTTTGCATAATTGTTGATTTGTTCTAATTAACTTGTAAATATGCACGATACACAACATATAAAATTCATACTATCCCTCAGTCACAGGAACTTCTCAATACACATACCTTGACAGCTCACATGTAAAATTTCTTGAAACAATTTAAATGTCATACAACCAGCATTTCCAAACCCAGTATCCGATTTCAGCCCCCTCTGTGCAACACCGCTTTCTACACAACATGTGCAAAGAGGAATAAAATTCCCTGCTGACTATCTGCTCAATTACACCAATAAAATTTAATGATGTGATGCTCATACAAAACATGAAATTACACTACACTCAGCAGTGTGTTTTGTACGTCACTTCCGCTATGTTTCTCTAATGCTTACAGCTACACAAGTGCCTTATTTTACGCCCGTTTTTTCTACACGCTTCTGCTTTAATACCCCATACCATTTTAAAAAAACTTCTTAATTTACGCCCTCTCGTTTTCGGTTTAACGCTCTTTCGCGGTTTTATTTTCATTTATATAAGGTTGTTGTTATGGGAATATCATCTGTTATTTACCGAATTTTATTTACGACCACTTTCTGAGGAACACAACTAGGCCGTAAAACAAGGCCGCGCAGTACTAGCTTCAAAATCGCCTTTTCTTCCTGTCAGCCACTTAAAAACGCAAAGACAAGTAACAAGACGGACAGAAAGTTTTGTCTGCTGTATTGTAGGGCCATAAAAGTTGATATCGTACATTAAGGGCAGAGTACAGACCGAGGACTTTCAGAAAAGCGTGCTGAAGAGAAAATTTGCGGGACGTGTCATGGCTCTGACAGTTAGGCGCTGGACTCTCAACGCGGAAAAAAGGGTCTCCAGGCCACTCTACGTGGGATTTATGGTGACTTAAATGACATTAGGATAGGATTTCTTCCAAGAACTTGAGCTTTTCCCTCCCATTACCATCCCACCCACTCATCTTTCACCAAAGATACACAATCTTAGCAATTGATAGTGTTGTTAAATCACACAAAAAGGAAAGAACACTTAGAGCTATGAGCATGAGGCATAAATAATTAGTAATAGGAAATTACAGAAAACTATACAGGGTGATTCACGACTTGTGGACATTACTGCAGGAGGTCATTTCCTAGGTCGTGATCAAAAAAGTTCATATAAACATGTGTCCGATTTTGGACGGTCACGCAGTTATGACCGCTTGAAACTTAGAATAGAGGGTAAAGATTATTGACAATAAACGGAACAAAACAATAAACCAGCATAATACACGGTACATTTAAAGTATAAATGTAACGTTAACTTCGTGAAATTACTACGTACCTTTAATTTGCATTGAACTGTTCTTAAAGCTGGTTTTCGAAAATGCCCCCGCCGGCCGCAACATAGGCTGCCGCTCGGTTGTGAACTGCACGAGTTGCTCTATGCCGCTTCCGCTGTTTCTGATGCGGTCTGCCGCATCCAAAATGCGACCATGCAATGCATCTCGCGTTCCCAACTTCACACTGTAAACCAGTTCTTTCATCCATTCCCCGTACACAATAACCCAGTGGGCTTAAGTCTGGAGACCTGGCTGGCCAGTTGTAGGGAAAAGATAGTTCAGGAAATTTCTAACTTCGCTTGAAAAAAGAGGAGTTTCGTCATGTTGGAAGTACATATGACCTCGTTTATTCAAAGGCACATCCTCCAAAAGTCGGGACAATTCCTCCTGCAGAAATCTGAGGTACGCCCCTCCTGTAAGACGACCTTCCAAGATGAAAGGACCAATCAACTGATCGTCCAGAACTGCACACCGCACATTGACACTAAAACGTAGTTGAAAGTTGCTTTCCACAGTGGCGTGGGGATTCTCATCTGCCCACACATGAGAGTTGTGTGTATTATTGACACCGTCGTGACTGAATTGAGCTTCGTCAGTAAACAGGATGTAACGATGCAACCGGCGAATGCCATTGAGCCACTTGCAAAATTCCAGCCTCTGAGCAAAATCGCCAGGTCCGAGATGTTGCACTCGCTGCACGTGGTATGGATACATGCCCTCTGCATGCAGTGTTCTCCACATTCTCGTTTGGGGAACACGAATACGTCTTGCAATTCTTCGCGTACTCGCACGTGGACTGCTCTGTACCATCTCAACAATGCTTTCTTCTTCATCGACGCCTTGATTAACGTCATGAATACCCATCCACCCCGCCTTCCCCGCATTCCTTAAATACCTTCCAAGTGTCAAGATACGGAAACTAGACTGCAGCTTGGTGGGTGCGTCAGGTTGCAAAAATAATGCTTGCAAAGCAAACGATAAGCCATCGAGTTGAGTACATCACCTGCCAGCTGATTCCGTAAGAGGCGGTTCACACGAGGGCGTGTAAGGGAATTAAAAATGCCCTTAACTCCGTAACCGTCTAAAATCGGACACATGTTTATATGAACTTTTTTTTATCACAAAGACCTAGGAAATCACCTCCTGCAGTAATGTCCACAAGTCGTGAATCACCCTGTATAATACGAAGCTTCATAATTTGTACTCATTGACAAATGTCACTGTGGTAATCAAACCAGGCAGGATGAGGAGTGCAGGGAATGTAAAACGCACAGGAGCGTAAGCAAATGCATCCAGGATTTCTGTAAGAAAACCTGAAGGACAGAGGCCACTTGGATGAAGCACATGTGAACGGTAGGGTAATATTGAAATGTTTTTGAAAACAAAGATGGGACATTTACAGCGGATTTTTTTGACTCAAGGTAGGAACCTTTGGCGGGTTCGTGTGAACGCAGTAATGAAAATTCTTGTTGCACAAAATGTGGCGAATTTCTTGACTGAGCAACTATTAGGTTCTCGACGGGGAATTTTCCCCATGTGTTTCATTAAGCAGACGTATACCTATTGGGCTAGGAAATGTTTTTTTTTTCACGTGTGTCGTAATTAACACAACATCGCTACCGCCACTATTAACGCTATTCCTCAAATATATAGGATCAGTTGCAACATATCACATTAAAAGCATTCTCGCATAGGGGTCAGTAATGTATCATCCTGTCACTCGATTCTAAAATGACAGAAACATAAGGAACAAGCAAGTACAAACATAATGTTGACAGTAATGCTAGCATACCAAAGAGATTAACAAATTCTACTGTTGACTGACAAAACCTTTCAACAGTGAATATACTGCATTATACAGAGGTTTTTTACTTCTGTTTGTTTTTCAGTAAATATTAACGCGCAAGGGCATAACAACAGCGCTGTCGCATTGTATACCATAGCTCACCAATGAGCCTGCTCGTAGTTCCAAAAATACTTGATTTTCACACCTCCAAATATGCTAGTGGCAAAACTGCTGAAAATAATTTTAAATGTCCGGGAATGCAGTTTGATGAAATAAGCATAAGGAGTCAAAATGACGTAAAATTCTCCCTCTCCACACCCTGAACGTAAACAGGAGAAGTACAAGTGCAGTTGCACCTGTTCTTGCACTTGACCTTAAATGACGATGACCTCCTGCGGAAAAATACCTGGTACCCATTTAACAGGAGCCTGTGTGGACCCCACAGTTGGTCTGGACGTTTTGGAGACGAGGTAAATATCTTGGCCCTGCTGGGAATCGAACACCGGACCCTCCACTTAGCAGCCTGGTCATTAGGCCTACTACGCTGTCAATAATAATAATAATAATAATAATAATAATAGCACAATTAGTAGAAAAAAGTTGTGAAGGTACGGTAACCATATTATAGACTCAACAAGTGCAAACCGACAGAAACATCCCCAACAATAAACCGGACATCATAATTCGGGATAATGACAAAGGGACGTGTATGTTGGTAGATGTTGCAATTTCAGGAGACAGAAATGTGATCAAGAAAAAGCCGAGAATATTCTAAAATATAAAGACCTTACAATGGAAATACAGCGCAAGTGGAATGTAAAAACAAAGGTGACGCCAGTAATAATAGGAGCAACTGGAACCATTTCAAAATCCTTCAGAAAATATTTGAGCAGCATACCAGGAAAGCACGATATCAAGAACTACAGAAAACAGGTATATTGGGCACAGCACACACACTGCGGAAAGTGCTAATGTAGAAGCACAGAGGAGTTTAATATTGAAGACAGCGCTATATGCACCATTAACAGTAAGCGCGGAATAGCAGCGACATTGTATACCCTAGAAACATGGTTTGTTTCAGGTATATAAGTGTGAATGCCCTGCACAAAGATGATGATGATGAGGAGGAGGAGGAGGATGATGATAGTCTAGAGATTACTTCTCCCAGCAAAAGAATGCTGTTCCCTGCTTTAATGATTAATACGGGCTTATTGGCTCCCCACCCTCCAAACGGACAATAAACGTTTAGGAGAGTGAACACGGTCTCCTTCATATAGTGAAAAGACAGGTTGACAGAATAATCAGCTTTGTTATACGCTAAAGAAAAACGTCTTTTCCTACAGTGGTTGACATAATATGAAATAAAGTATGCATTCCAATGGCGTTTATTAATACCATCTTCTGGTGTTGTCCTAACTTCAATATAAATCTATTTTCTGTGGAAACGGAAGACAAACGGGCGGATAAACATCCAGACAATGAGAGATTTGAGGTTCTCACAGCGGTGTTGTCCTGACTTCGACGACGCTGGGCCGTGTCGACTGATACATGTTTACCGAGGTAAGCACAATACTTGCACGGTCGGCGTAGTACTACTCTTCATTCCCCTAACTTTACCGAATGATTGCACTGTGCAGATGGTATATTATTCTGTTCACAGTGATTATGCACCACAATTGAGATATGTCGGGGGGAAAAAAACTCTTGACGTTTCGGAGACTCATACTGACAACACCTTCAGGCTTAAGCACCTTCTTTGGACTGGGTGAACCTCTAGAAGAAGGCACTACGGCCCCTTCAAAATGTCAGGACTAAGAACTCCAAATACGAAATTTCACGAAAATCCATTCGCTGGGATTCTCGTTGTTCCTTACGGAAAAACAGAAGGACGGACGGATATGACGAGACTAACAGCTTTTCGCAAATTCTTAAAGAATGAGCCGAAAAAGAAAGAAAGAAAAGGAAAGTAAGTTAAAAAACTTTAATTTCTAGGACACTTTAACTTTTAATATATTTCTACTCTAAAATGAAGTTCGAAAAATTCATCGCAACGAAAATTCAAATTATGAATGAAGTAAACATTAACAATCTCCGACTAGTAACGACAAAATTCGCAAATCGTTGGTTGCTCTTTCAGCAACCTGTGACGTCTGTAAAAGAGAACAATGAACCTTATTAGTATGCAGCTTGTTACGTACGCTGGATTTATTATTCAGGAGTCCCCAGGGACAGCGGGACAAGCACAGACGCAACATCAATTACGTACATGTCGTTGCTTGTTCAATGACACGATAACATTGCAGCTGTGGCCCTTGAGACTATTGCCCTCTGGATAATTAAATGCTTTGTGCAATGTAAATAACAATGACACACGGTCACCCGCTTGGGACATTTTACACACTGACACATAACGGTCGACCATTCTGACTGCACACTATGCCGATATGTTCACTCAAATCACACGTCGAGTTCAAGACATATATTATGGTAACAAAAGGCTAATTGTATTTCAACAGACATTTTAATTTTTCCTTCTGTAACTACAAATAATGGAATAAGGTTACGCCACCAAGGGAATGTTCTCCTGTACAGGATTAATATAAAATGCTTAGGCAAATTAAGAGTTCTTCACATCAAAACAAAGAAGAAAGGGGTTCTAAACATACGTGCGTAAAAAGTGTTTTTATTTTAATTGAAAGATTAGATTAAATTTAAAAAATCCTTAATTGTGTAATAGTTTACTTACAACAAACAAAATACGTTTATAATAAACGTTCCCAATATAATAATTGTTGAGTTATTAGTGATAATCAAGTCAAAATTCACAAAAAGATGCTCAAAATGTCCTCCATCTGAATCAATTGGTCAACACGTTGTCGATCTACACCTCGAAAAGTAGGTGGAAATCGGTTGTAACATTATGAAAGGTACTGAATATTTTGTGTCACTCTAAACGAGTGCTGTTATAACCGAGGAGCATAACGTTATGGTTAACAGCGAGGAATTAACGGGTACCAAAGAAAATCTGACGTTATAGACGAGGTGTCGTTATAAAACGATATCGTTATACCCGCGTTCGAATGTACTTGCGTACATTTATTGATATGGACCTTTTTCCTTCTTTTGGTGTAGGCAACTCACTCCTAGAGATTGTACACGCATTTTAGATAAAATAGTTTCCCCACAGGGCCTGCTTTAATTTTGTGAAAAAATAATTGACATATTTCTCAAGGTTGCATGATTTTCCGTCCTTTAGTTTTCACTTCGTATCACTTCATTTTATTTTATTTTATTCTCGGAAACAAGGCGTTCTTTACATGACAGCAGTAATTACAGACACATCGTATTAATATTTCACATGAATGCCAGAAAGGATTGATGAGGTTTCAATTATTAATAGTCGTAGCTGGTGCTGAATATTCAGCCACGGAAAACAGGACGTCTGTCATTAACTCGTATATGCATCGTGAGTAGTTGGCGTTCATTTGACAAGGACGGGGAGAAATGGGATTGACAAAGAGCGGATAGATTTGCAGCAGTTAGATTAGTGGACAATCAAACACGGATGTGACGTTAATATTCGATACCATGTTACGATCAACCATTGTAAAATTATTGTTCACCACGACGAAATCTAAGCTAATTGAATTGCAAAACGGAAAAGAAAGACAGCAGAACATAAAACAGTGTATTTAGGGCAGACACGTGTAAACATTGATGTAAAGGCTTCGACTGACAAAAGAGAGTGCACACTTAACACACAGACTTGCGGCTTTGGACAACAAACAGCTTATCAAACAATGATGGCTTGGAGCATTTTCTTTGAACGTTTACTCATTCCCTTTATCCCTAATGCAGAAACTTCGTAGGGCTCTACGTCACACAACGGGGCTAAGAGATTTCTTTCAAGTCAAGACTAACTGCAGACTTAAGATTAACACAAATCCTAAAATGAATTAAAGATTGATTATTGATTGTGAAATGTAGCTAATATTTTGGAGCACAGATCGTGGAAGCTACCAGCTATTCTACCATTAATTTGACGAGGACCAGCTATGAACATAATACAGACTGGGGCAGTGACAGTGTTTTTCAATAAACTACAAACAACAAACATTACCCCAAATGTCAAATATCAGAGTTGAAAGTTAATTTGGGGAATTAGGGGCAGTGACAGTGTTGTTCAGTAAACCATAAACAACAAACATTACCTCAAATGTCAAATATCAGAGTTGGAAATTAATTTGGGGAATTAGAGTCCTAATTTACATACATTTCAGAGAACGTGCTTCATTTTACTACCTGTTAGCTTTTCTCTCCTCTGGCGCAGCAGCCCAAATCGGGCCTAGGCCGCCTCCTTTTTGAGGTCTCTAGATCACACTCAGACACACCACACTCGGTAGGACTCCTCTGGACGAGGGATCGGCCCGTCGCAGAGAACTCTACCTGACAACACACAACACTCACAAGAGGCAGACAACGATGCAACCGGTGAGATTCGAAACCACGATCCCAGCAAGCGCTCGGCCGAAGGCCCACACCCTAGACCGCGCAGCCACTGGGATCGGCTACATGCTAACTACAGTAACCATGTCCCTCCTGGGATTTAAAAAACAAACAAGGCGAACTGCATAAAACGAAGGGCTGTGGAGTCAGCGTCGGAGTCGGAAGGAATTTGAGGTGGAGTCGGAGTCAGAGTCGGAAGGAATTTCAGATGGAATCGGAGTCGGAGTCGGTAAAAATGTACCGACTCCGACTCCGACCTCAGTCTAAAATCTTAACTAGATACTCCAACGCCAGAGCCTTGATAACTACAGTAACCATTAGATTTATACTTAAATATAGGTTATAAGTCAAAAAAGTAGCCTGATGATTCACGTGGTGGTGATGAAATGTCTTATAGGTTTACCGTTATTAATACATATTGAGCTTTTATGAAGGAGTCGGAATCGGAGTTTTAAAAATCGAGGAGTCGGAGTCGGAGTTTTGTGTACCGACTCCACAGCCCTGATAAAACGTCTACAGAATATACTGCATTATCACACTTCTTTAACTGACTCGTGTTAATTGTTAGTGCATCGCAAAAAAAAGTCAGGATCAATTAGGTTTATCATAAAATTCAGATTCTGAAAACTAAACTCTGTGTTGTAACCACGTTTTTTATTATTTGCCACTGACGCGCCGCATAATGAAAAAACATATGAATTAAACCGTAGCAGCACATCTGCCCAGCACCGGGAGTGCGGACAACACAGACTGCTTTGTGCAGCCACCGTTTAACGCCCTGTTGTAAATACCAGGGCTGTGGAGTCGGTACACAAAAGCTCCGACTCCGACTCCAACCCCTCGATTTTTAAAACTTCCGACTCCGACTCCGACTCCTCGATTTTTAAAACTTCCGACTCCGACTCCGACTCCTCGAGTTTTAAAACTTCCGACTCCGACTCCGACTCCTCGAGTTTTAAAACTCCGTCTCCTTCATAAAAGCTCAATATGTATTAATAACGGTAAACCCATAAGACATTTCATCACCACCACGTGAATCATCAGGCTAATTTTTTTACTCATAACCTATATTTAAGTATAAGTCTAATGGTTACTGTAGCTATCAGGGCTCTGGATTTGGAGTATCTAGTCAAGATTTGAGACTGGGGTCGGAGTCGGAGTCGGTCCATTTTTACCGACTCCGACTCCACCTAAAAATTCCTTCCGACGCCGACTCCACCTAAAATTCCTTCCGACTCCGACTCCACAGCCCTGGTAAGTACACATTCCGCCTGCCGTAACTTAGAAACCCAGTTACATCAGGGCGTATGTATAGTTGGCACTGAGCTTTAAAATGTGAATACACAAAACAATTTATGTCACCCGTTCGTTTGATACGACGCATGCCACCTGCTGCAATTCACGAACGTAGCCGTGTCATGAGTCAGGGGATAGTCGCCTACATCTCATCACTGAGGCATTAGTTCGACTCCAGTTCATTCCATATGAGATTTGTGGAGGACAAAGGGGCACTTGTATAGGTGTTTCTCCGAGTACTTCCGCATTTTCCCCCGTCAATGTCACTCCACAATGTCCCCACAGTCAATCATTCGTCACGCGCGTTATGTAGTCTCAAGAACACACATATTCGTTAAATAACACATTTAAAAATTTCAGAACTCCGTATTTTCTTCACAGACCATATTTATTTGCTTCGTATGATTCTCAGAAAAAACAAATTATTTCCTAAACAGCACTGATTAATTCTCTGTATAGACCCAAATTTATTCAAGAAAGAAGTTACAAAAAATTCGTTGTTGTTCAAAAAGTTGTATAAATTCCTTGGCTTAAACTTTTAAAGCCTAGCGTTAACTTTACATATGACCAGGTTTAACATTAAAAAATGCTACGTGGTGTCCACATTGCGTTTATGTGTTTTGTACGGATCTCAGAACAAACAGCAACTTTTGCCTTATAAAACATTAAGAGACTGGTTTTTATAACTGAAGTGTAGAGTGGTTACAGCGCGGTACGCACTGAATCCTTATATAAAACAGATACGCTCCGTCTTTAAAGGGTTAATCTGTATCACCTACTTGGAGACGTGTCTTATTATCACGTCAGTAAAAACAAATTCAATAAAGCAACAAATGTAATATAACATTACACTAACATTCCTGAATTTATCTTATATCATTTGTAGTGAGTGACGAGATCTTTCAGAAGTATAGATTTAAATTCCACTTGCTTTGTTGCTTTGTCTTTCCTCCCCATCTATTTACAAACGGGCAACATGTTTCATGTTTCTGAAGAATTTTCATACCACTTGTTTTATTACACCGAAAATATCTGGCTCATGACTATGCTACATCAGAGTCGAGATAGTCTACCATCGCGGTCTACTGGCTTCAGACCTGACAGTACTAACGAGCCTGTCAAATATTTTGAACATTACAGCTCTTAAATCGGGACGAAATGCCACTTTGTTGACTAAACCATTAATAGTATTTGACTGAAAACAGCATTCTGGGTAATGTATGTCCACTTTACCTTGTTTTGATCTATGTTATTGTTTATACGCTGATGTTGAAAGTCCGTGCCGCAGACAATGGCACGTATTATAAACTGTCTTTGAGAAAAGGCAGGAATATCAACATAAAAGCCGGTTTTATATCTTTGTTGTTGACTGTGGTTTGTTTTTGCATCAAAAGTGAATGGAAGTTTAAGCAGACTGCGAAGAAGGATGGCGATAATAGTTGCAGCAAGGAACATGTTCCTGGCTGTAGCTTCAATGCAATATCAGCCCACATTTTAAATGGCATCAGCAACAGACGCATGTACAGCATCCGTAATACTTGAAGGCGTCGAAGTTTTTGTACTAAAATGGGACGTACAAACCGTCAATCACGACAGAATTTACATCAGCTTTATTTCTTGCTACATGTTTCGGCTTTGGTGAAAAGCCATCATCAGGCAATTAAAAATACATAAAGAAAGATAATTAGATGGGTTTGCATTGTATTTAATTACTTTTATTTGTGTTTTAATTGCCTCATTATGGCTTTTCACCAAAGCCGAAACATGTAGCACGAAATACAGTTAATATAAATTCAGACGTAATTGACAATTTGTACTTCACGTTTTACTCTTCATATATTTTAACTGAACATAATTGATAAAGAAGTTTTTATAATTTAAAATACGGCATTTATTCGTTGTTATATCCTTCGCCTGCCTTTCTTCTTTACAGTATTGGGGGGGCTATCCAAAAATTTTACGACGAAGACTTCAGTTTATTTATCTGTACTCTACAAGCAGTTTGTTTGTTATTTTTATGTGTTTTGTGTAACGCAATATCTTTCTATAGGCTATAAATAGTTGCCCATCTTCCCAAAAGAACAAATATAATCAAAAGAAAACAAACAGACATAAAGTATTCAATATCTATTTTCTTGTCAAGTATTTGGTTCCATTTCTATCTTCAACATTCGCGTGTTTTTATTGTTGTTCACGCCAAACTAGCGTAGAATATGTCTTTCATACTGACGACTGATATGGATAAATTCAAGTTACGAAAGAGATTAACACCGCAGCTACGTTACTTATCTGGAGAAATGCACAAAACAGGGCTGTGTTATACAGTAATAAACATAATTCGCTTTATAAATTTAATATTCAAACATTAACTCAATCTTAAAGCACGCTATAAAATGTTATAATGCAGTATGATTGACTATTTTCATAGCCCTTACGTTTTCTGCCTACTCACAGCAGGTGTCGAGGTTGTTTATTATCACTTGATCAAAATCATACACACACACTACAGTCGGTAGGACTCCTCTGGACGAGGGATCGGCCCGTCGCAGAGACCTCTACCTGACAACACAAACACTCACAAGAGACAAACCTGCCCCCGGTGGGATTCGAACCCACGAGCCCAGCAAGCGCTCGGCCGCAGACCTACGTCTTAGAGCGCGCGGCCACTGGGATCGGCATGAGTTACTAGTGGTTTAGAAATTGTCATCGTATTGGGCTTTTACACTAGAACGTACAGCGTACGCTTTGTTTTCATGTTCAGGTGAAAAAGCGGGTGAGGGATCCCACTCTGGTGGGCCCATTAGAAAGATCTAACCCCTCACTTACCCCTGCGTCTCCTCCACGTGAAAGTGAAGGCAGACCCAGATGGAAAAGTTCTCGTATAAAACACCCCAAGACAATGGTCAATGTCCAAAACACTAGTTACTTGCACCAAATCCTTCTTCCTTGTCTTTTTCCCTTAAACGTTAACTATATTTGCCTGACGTTATTTTAAAATATTCAGTACAAGAAACTCCACTGGATAACAAAAACTTGCCAGTGGAAGTCTAAAGTTCACACCAGTACTACCAGTTCTTGTCAATGGAACCCTCAAGTTCACACTCATAATAACAAAACCCACCAATGAACAAGATCGTAACAGAGTTTCATCCACCTCCCTCGAGAAATCTCACCGCTTCCTTGGTGTTAAAAATGGTAGACTGTCAAGCGTTTTCGCCACATGTCTCTTTAGCTCTCTTTAATCTTAACTAAATGTTCAAACAACAGAAGCTTCCTAGATTCCACGATCCTAATTACACTACAAAAGCTCGATTTATCTAACCATACACAGCCTACTTCGTCTCCGCGTCTCAGACATTTCACTGTGTACTTTTTTTTTTCGAACAGCCGTAATTTCTGTTATCCTTGCAGTCATATAAAACGGCTGCAAAAATTGTTTCATAAAAATGGATCTTATGCTATTTTGAAAACTATAAGGATTACAAGAGTTTTGAAGGGAAGGCAATGATTCGTTCAACGCATTTCCTTCTAATTAATTATAAACTTCACGTACAATCATTATTAATATTCCTAGATATATAAATGTTGAAACATTGTAAAATTTGTGTACTATTAATGGCTATATAACAAATGACGTAGGGCTAGAGATTTTATTTTCGCTAGTTGTTCAAATATTTATTTTGTGCACATTTCCGTTACATGCAAGCCACCACAACATACGTGACGTCAGCTGAAATGCAGACTGAGTAAACGCTACCATAATTTTGCAAGCAAAGCTCAGATATCATCTGCTTTGTTTCACATGCCGGAAGCAATTCATAAGGCAGTGGTTCCCACACTACATTCTCGCTTAATTTCGGCTTACCATGAACTGAAATGAAGGTTGCTCCGCCGCTAAAATGCGTAATGATGGTCTTTTGCCTGCTGAACTGAACATAGAATAATTAATCCGTAGAATCTCTTCGATTTCACATCTCGAACAGCCTCTCATACAACAACCGTCCGTCAGAAGGTGTACACAAAATGTTACGACAGAAGAAAAACCGAGGGAAAACCTGACAGCTGCAAAATCTAGCTACAGTTTCCACTTTACGTGTAATTTGTAGCTAAAGTGGGTTGGACATGTAGTAAGGATATTCGAAAACAGAATGCCAAAACAAAACATGGAAGGACTTCTCGGAGGAAGAAGGCCCGCCTGAAAGCCGAGGAATAGATGGAAAGATAAGTGCTGAAGGATGATGCAAAATTGCACAGTACCAAAACTGACGCACAGCGACAAGAAACGGGAGCGACTGGAGAAAGAAGACAGAAGGCCAAGGCCAGCAAACGGGATGAAGAGCCATAGGAAGAAGAAGAAGAAGAAGAAGAAGAAGAAGAAGAAGAAGAAGAAAGAGAGGCAGTAGAAGGAAAATGAGGAAGACAAAGAAGAAAAAGAAGAAGGGAAGGTATGAGGAAGAAAACGAAGAAGAGGAAGAAGAGGAAAAAGAAGACGAAGAGGAAGACAAAGAAGAGGTAAAGGAAGAAGAGGAAAAGGAAGGACAGGAATAAGAGGAAGAGGAGGGGAGGAGGAGGAGGAGGAGGAGGAGGAGGAAGAAGAAGAAGAAGAAGAAGCTACTTTTCCGTACATAACCCTTCCATTAAGCCGCTCTTAAAAATTACAGTCTTTGTGGACAGTGTGTACGTCACGGTTTTACTCAACGTGCACGCTGTGAACTCGAAATATTCTAAAAACAGATCCCACCAAAATTAACGACGCTGCTAACTGCAGACAGTGTAATAAGCACACCAAACCTTATCTTCCCTTACCGCATACATTCTTAACCATTAGCAACCCCGCAAAATAAAGCAAACAGCCCACAGCCTGCTTAGACTAATCAGGAACATACATACATTTTCCGCTAATGATACGTTCGTAGCTCCAAATGTGACACACACAGACTATTACTTAGTGGTACTCTGCAGAGGCCGCCGTGATGTCCAGGTGCTGAGCGAAGGGAAGAATTTAGTCACCGCTTGCGTAACGTACAGTGTTACAACATATGTCCTGCCATGTCTAAACCCACACATTTACCTGCTCACAAGTTAGAACAAATTGGAGCACGGATTTGTTACAATATTCTCAAATGGAACCAGCCACCACTTGGGGAAACGATAATAGAAATGGACGATCCAATGGTTACGTTGATCACCGTGCTTCCAGCAACTTCCACTGTCGGAAATGGTGATTTTAAGCAGTGATCGTACTCACTGACTCCACTAGATTACCCGATACATCTGCAACCCTACTACTTAGGGAAATTATGGGTATAAAAGGCGATGTTAAATTTTATTCGCGGCGGAAAAATCTTTGCTCTTTGTCGCGTGATAAGATGAATTAATTAACGTTCCCTGAGTACTTTAACGTTTCTGACGATTCTAGTGCCTCTAGATTCAGGGTAGGTTCTATGCGGAAGATGTAGGCAGCGCATTCTTCTGAAAAATCTCTTAACCAACCAGAAAAACATACCGTCAGTCCCAAAATTCTACAGCCTACATTTTCAAAGTTATAAAACCTGATATTTTATCTTGTCTAAACCTGCTTCTAATTTCGCTCCTGTAGGCACAAAAAGGAATTGCGTACGAGAACGCGGAAGGGATTCAGCTGGCCAAGGGCGTGGTGATAAGTGGCGGGCTGTTGTGAGCACTGTCATGAAACTTCGACATCCATAAAAAGAGTGAATTTCTCGATGACTAAGCAGGCATAAGCTTCTCAAAGGCCTTACTCGATATAGCTGATCAACTTTCAAGTCCTACTGGACCGAATACATGTGCCATAAATGTATTCCCACTTCCTGTATATTTTATAAACTGTCAAAAATTTTACTTTCTTTTTCGACAGCAAAGTGTACTGTGCATCCACCGACATGTCATAAAACGAACTGAGATAAAACCAACAACATTATGACCATTAATATTAACCCTTAAGGACAAAGGCGTAAACTGTTTTAGTTAAAGACCTGGTTCGTACCGCGCAGTAAACATTTTTCATCTCGATTATAAAAACCAGTCAGTTTATGTTATATAGGGCAAAAGTCGCTGTTTGTTCTGAGATAAATACAATACGTACATAAATTCAGTGGGGCAGAATGTGCAGATTTTGAATGTTAAATCTTTTGGTTCATCAGGTAACCCGTAGGACTTCAAAGGTTAAAGGCAACAATTTTGATATCCAGCAACAGATAGTAACCGCATAAAATAAGCAAGCACAAGCGACAGTCGCCCTGTGAACATGCCTTCCCGTTGAACAATATCCTGTTATTTACCGTAATGACGTCACAGTGATCGCTTGATGCACTAAACAACTGCCAAACAACGAAACAACCGTCATGGATTGAGAACCTGTCAGCATCATATATTCACGAGGCGGAAGCATAGTAACTGAGACAATGCAGAGAAAGGATTTCGTGAACACAATATATAATTAAATATGATTGTTATGAATAATTTTTGTATCACCCCACTAATTTCAGTTTAGTAGAAGCGTCTTTGTGTAAAATCTAGAATACAAGCATATATCCTTATGTCGATGTTTATACGGATACATATGATATGAATTTGTAACAATCGTAGGCCCTACAATTATTGTTTATTATTATTATTATTCAATTATCATTTATTAAAGTGCTAGTTTAACAGTGCAAAGACTAATTACAAAATAATAACAATAATAATACTCTGTAAATGACGTGGGCAAATATTTACTGTCGTAATAAGCAATTTAAGTTCTCCGCCCTGCGGATGGGTTCTGTTTACCTGTACGTATGCACAATAACGGCTTATTCTCTATTGCATTAATAAATAAAATAACAACTTCATGAAGTCTGAGGCAAACTCCATATATGGATATTAAATCCTACTCCAGTTAACTGAATCCGTCACGTGCATGCTACCAAAGGTGTTCTGCTGCTACAAGTAATTGAAAACGCTTCGTACAAATACGTATAAATTATTGTTTAGTTCCGTAAAATCACTACTGTAATTTCCCGCACACAGTCTGACAATTCCAACTAATGACATTTCAAAATTGCATTTCAGTACCTAATAAAGGTCGTTTAATTCACAGCAAATATCCGCTTTTGTCAGAGCAATTTGTTCATAATAATCAGAATGAACAATTTGTGCTTCATTTTGTTTACAGTTGTAATGCTGCGTGATATGCACTCTCTCACAATGTAACACACATAATTATTCCACGAGAGAGAGAGAGAGAGAGAGAGAGAGAGAGAGACAAGTAAAGCAGCATTTGAAGCTCGTGGATGGCACTCTCGTGGGATGCGCTGTACAAGAGAGCCAGAGACAAATCAGAACAAATGTAGCAGCAGCAGCACTAGTAGTAGTAGTAGTAGTAGTAGTAGTAGTCGCAGCAGCAGCGGCACTAAGTAGTAGTAGTAGCAGCAGCACTACTAGTAGTAGTAGTAGTAATAGTAGCAGCACTAGTAGTAGTAGCAGCAGCACTACTAGTAGTAGTAATAGTAGCAGCACTAGTAGCAGTAGCAGCAGCACTACTAGTAGTAGTAGTAATAGTAGCAGCACTAGTAGTAGTAGCAGCAGCACTAGTAGTAGTAGTAGTAATAGTAGCAGCACTAGTAGTAGTAGCAGCAGCACCAGTAGTAGTAGTAGCAGCACTAGTAGTAGCAGCACTAGTAGTAGTAGCAGCAGCAGCACTAGTAGTAGTAGCAGCACTAGTAGTAGTAGTAATAGTAGCAGCACTAGTAGTAGTAGCAGCAGCACTAGTAGTAGTAGCAGCAGCACTAGTAGTAGTAGTAGTAGTAGTAGTAGTAGTAATGCTGTTTCTGTTGCTTCCACTGGTAGTGGTCCCCTGTTTTAGGTGCCCTAACTTAAGTTATGCGCACATTATATTGTAACCTGCAAAGCTCCATTCCACACAATCGAGTAGATTCATATAAACTAAAGATGTTACATTATATTGTATATTTCAAAGTAAATTGACCAAAGCAACACAAATGTTCAAGTTTTTTTACTGTTCGCCAAGTAAAATAATAAAAACTAATTAAAACAAAAGTTTTTGGGGTGTCAAGTAGCCCATAAATTTGGAAGTAGACTAAACGGTGGTATTAGAGTAACATAACTGAGCAAACCCACAAAAGATGTCAGTCGAAATGGCGGTTGCCCAGGCCGAAATTCAAAATACACTCCTCCTGAATACATGTCTGAATTTCCATCTCTGGAACAGCAAGCTCCCTCCAGCAGGGTTAATTGTTTGTTTACGAATAGCTACGCAGTAACTGGATCCGCTAAGCAAGCAGCAGTCAGTGTAGAACTTCTCTGAGAATGCAGCATCAGATAATGACGCAGTTCGTTGCGTCATAATGTGAAAGTTAACAGATCCATTTTCCAGACAGTTCCGGTATTCATAAGCCTGTGGGAATTCCAAACATATTACATTAATACTTCAGCAGGAACTGTCTTCTGCCGCAGGACAGTCTGCTTCCTGAATTCGTGCGAGACGGCAATAAAACGACTGACGGTACCGGCTATTTGACTGCCACAGTAACTGAAGACACAGAAGTCACAGCAGCCAGCTACGCTCATGATAAATTAAAAAGAATATCACGTAATATGTAAAGGTAAAGCAATCACATTACAGGCCTGGATAGGCGGTGAGGGTTCCAGGAATCTGAGGCTCCCAGATTTAAAGACAATCGGCACATAAAGGTGCTAATTTGGTCAGCTTTACGCATAAGCGTACCTTAGCTAATAACACTGGGGGAGGGGGGGGAGGCGAAATTGACCACGAGTATTAGGAACTTTATTTTGCAAATGAGTCAAATTTGAAAAAGGGGAAATTTGGTCCCATAAAAGGCAAGTTTTTCATTTTCTTCTTTCCTCTATTTTTGATATGCCATTATTCAACTCAATAAACAAAAAAATTATTCCTACGTTTAAAAAATATTGGGGGCGGCATTGGCCCCCTTGCCCCCCAAGTTACGCCTATGGACTTAAGCACCGGCCGCATTTACCCCCCAGGAAATATTCCTAGTACTCATCTCTGTTAGAGGCTGAGTCGAACCCAGGGCCATAAACACATAACATGTTCCTTTATATATTATTACTCATAGAACATGGTTTAAGTTTCTTCCTTGTAAAGTAGTGTCTATCAACATTGAGAAATTTCAAGCTTCCGCGGAGGTGTAGTTTAGCCGTTCGCTCTTCTGGGATGTTACACGGCGTAGGTTGGTATTTAGTCACCAACACTTCGGGACAGACAATTCGTCCCCTCTTCAAGGATCAAGGGATCTTATAACGCTGTCCCGAGACCTTGGTATCCAGCTACCCATTTACACCGCGTAACATCCAAGAAAAGCGACGACCTCTGTCGCCATTTCGTAGGATTGGTATTGAATTGTGAAACACTGATACGACGTTTACCGTTACCACCATACGGGGCCATTTCGTTCAAAACAGGGGGCGGAAATACATGATAGATCCAGACAGGCCACAGATGATAATATAATACGGTGCATGCACTTTGCATGCTGTGTTAACTAAGGCTACAGACATACACACTCAGAATATGTAATATTTACTGTTTTGCCACCGCAGCAATGATTATGCGAACGCGCCTCAATGATAAGCCATGCGTACATTGACTGTCTTGTCTTCAATTTACGACATTCCAGGACATGCGACAAGTGTATAAACTGACAATATCTGTACACTAAACAATACACTTCGCATCCGGTGGAACACAACAGAATGTAACATTACGGTAAGACTGCCAACTTCTGACTACGGCACAGTGAAGCTGACAGTTCACTCCATCTATTCCATTCATTCATCACACAGCATGTCTTGCAACAGGTCCGCAGCCACTTACAAAGCGAGTTCTTCACAGAATGAGATCTACTGCTTCCTCTTTCAATTTCCATTATCCTGTCGTTTCCTTCAACTCATCCATTAGCTCCTCAAGTCTTCTTCCTCGTCTTCTTGTCACTTGTCCTTCCCTCTAGCTTTCCTGAAGGCAGTTCTTATGCAAGCTGTGTCCAACTGAGTTAGCCTTTTTTAGTATCGATATTAAGAGTGAATTAATCTAAACTTAAATCCCCCATACTTCTTCAAGGCATGCACAGAACAACTTTACTTCTTACTTCATAAATGACACAGAAAAGTGATGTAATTTTACCTAAACAAAATATCTTGTGTTGAAGGTTTTCGCTGATGAGTATTTTATTTTGAGCATAATTTACTAAGATTAAAGAAGAGGTGGTTTACATATTACTTTGCCGGTAATTAAATCTCTTCGCCTTTGAAAATGACAAAAGTTGTCTTTCTCTTAGCACGTCTTCTAATCTCGCAGAAGTTGCATTTTTACCAAGTCCTTGTTGTCCCTGGTTTCTGCATATTCAAACGCTCCACAGCCTAACAGTGTACCGTGAAACGATGATGTGACAGGCAGCATATTGCATCCACATAAGAAAAGTCTGAGCTTGAACACGCGCTGTGCGGCCGTGGCCCCCTTCATTCCTGTGTTTGAGGGAAGCGGGCCCCCAGCGTTGCAGCTGCGACATTGAATGTTCACGTTACAGATATCTGGGGGCTACAAGACTGGTACAACAGCGAAGTGCGATATTAACCTTTTAACGCCTAGCGGTAAATTTACGTACCACCACGTTTAACATTAAAAAATTCTACGTGGTGCCCACATTGGTTTTATGTGTTTTGTACGGATCTCAGAACAAACAGCAACTTTTGCCTTACAAACCTTAAGAGACTGGTTTTTATAACCGAAGTGGAGAGTGTTTACAGCGCGGTACGCACTGAGTCCTTATATAAAACAGATACGCTTCGTCTTTAAAGGGTTAATCTGAGAGAGCTACCGAAATTTCCTATCACCTGTATTTTATAACCAATTAAAGCTCTTATATTAAATTCATATAAAAACGAGTTTTAAGGTGTGTTAAGGAAAAGGACTCCGAAACTGATTCTCCTTGATCCGTCTGTTCGCTAGTAAGACCAGCAGAAGTACAAACTGATTTCTTTCGAACTGCATGCAACGCCATTTTTATATCCGTTGCGTTTCGGCTACCGACATACAAACAGGTCTACTTCATTCGGGGCTAAAAGAAACTTTGTTTATGCGCAAATTCTCAGGTTCGTTCATTGATTCTGATGACACTTAAACCAAACAGTTTTATTAGTCTACATGATAATGACACTAAATTATTTTAAAAATAACTTAACTCAGGGAACCATCTGATCCTTTACACACAGCCCCCACATTTTCAACGCCTCGACGTCTAATTTTAATGACACTGGCATTCAATTGTAATTTTAAGTTTCCCACTGAAATGGGCTTTGAGATGTAAGCGGATTGTTGCTTCTGTGAGGTATGAACTCGCTTTATTATATATATATATATATATATATATATATATATATATATATAATACATTTAGATCAGTGTCAGGGTTCAAAGGGTTAATTATCCGATGCCTAACACCTAGGCAGCATAGAGAGTTAATGAGTAAATTAAATGCACCTTTCTAATGCCATACATACCGTACTAGTCTATTAACATCATAAACATACTTCCTAATATGTCAAAAAACAGACTGAGTTATTTATTTATTTATTTATTTATTTATTTATTTATTTATTGGTCGGTCGGTCGGTCGGTCGGTCGGTCGGTCGGTCGGTCGGTTGTTTGGTTGGTTGGTTGGTTGGTTGGTTGGTTGGTTGGTTGGTTGGTTCATTCATTCATTCATTCATTCATTCATTCATTCATTCATTCATTCATTCATTCATTCACTGAACGACTGACAGAACGCTCCTTTCCGCGTTTGGACAGATGTAAGACTCGAATCACTGCATGCAGTCTACAAGCTAATTCTTACCATACATTTAAAATAGGCCGTCTGAACATGTTCAGGGACTGTACATAGGAACACCACATTTTAAACACAGATATTGCTTTCACTACGTCCTGCCGTCAAGTACGACACTACATGCATGTTACTTTCATCACACAATCTGGCAATATATTTCGGAAGTAACTGCAATCATCAGGCGAGAGATTTCTTTCCATTACAAGCTGCTGCAAAAACAAGCAAGCCTTTCATCAATAAAATGAAACACAAAATACCGAGAGAAAATAGACAGAACGTCACTTGCGTCGCGTTGTTCAGGTCTTTGTTGCTTCTGCAAGCTACTAGAAAGTGAAATTCAATTAATTACGTAGGTAAGTGAAAGGAGACAGTCAGAAATCGTAAAAATGCCAAAGGCATAAACA
Organism: Coptotermes formosanus; assembly: GCA_013340265.1. Classification (NCBI taxonomy): domain Eukaryota; kingdom Metazoa; phylum Arthropoda; class Insecta; order Blattodea; family Rhinotermitidae; genus Coptotermes; species Coptotermes formosanus. The sequence goes on from BLKM01012991.1 coordinate 811,703, forward strand.
ACGCAAAGAAAGTGACTTTTGTCTCGTTCGTCTTAATATTTTTGCCTTATTTTACTGACAAAAGGCCCGCTTGGTTTTACAACAGCTTCTGGATAAAGAAGGTACAGCAACATGACGCCAGTTACTGTATACAGCCACCAGACTTTGCCACAAGGTGTGAAGTAACATCCATGTGCTATTGTATTCGACGAAAACATAAAACGTGTAATTGAATAGTCTTCAGGATCGTTCGCAGAATCGCGAAAAGCGACTATTAGCTTTGTCATGTCTGTCTGTCTTTCTGTCTGTCTGTCTCTGTCTGTCCGTCCGTCCACATGCAACAACTCGGCTCCCACTGGAAGGATTTTCATGAAATTTGATATGTGAGGATTTTTCGAAAATCTGTTGAGAAAATTCAAGACTCATTAAAGTCTGACAGGAATAACGGGTGCTTTACACGAAGACCTACGCACCTATGTACATTTATGATAATATCTCGCTGAATTCTTCTTAGAATGAGAAATGTTTCAGATAAAAGTAGCAGAGAAAATCAAAGAACACATTTCATGTTCAGTAACCTTTTACCGAAAATCGTTCCGTTTATTTGATAATGTGGAAAAATATTGTAGAGCCAGACAGACCACACATGACAACATATTACGGCGCATGCGCTTTGCATGCTGGATAGTTAAGGCTACAGACACACACTCACGATACATAATACTTACGGCTTTTCCAAGGCCAAAATGGTTACAAGAACGTACCCTAATGTTACGTTTATACGTACACCGCCTGTCATGATAGAAACTTTCCACGCGCTATAAAGGAGTCAAATGGACAGGAACTGTATGCAGGAACATGTGGTTGGGAACGTCCCCGTCATATCAAAACTGGCTTCGATTCCAATCCGCAAGCACTGACTTCTGATATCGGTGCTTTCTCTTCAGGTTTTCGTTTCATTTTCATAAATGATTATTGGTTTATATTGCATGTACTTTTAATGGTATTATTTTTCAATTAATTCACAAGAGCTGCTGGAAGTAGTGGCCATCGCAAGCATAGCAGTGACACACAATTTTCTGGCGCACCCCCTCGAATACCCCTGGTCTATTCTGAATAGTTTCACAGCCTGCTAGAATTTCCAGATCGGTCTCATAAACAAGACTTCTGAGGTGGCCCCAAACAAGTACAGACGCCGATTTCGGTACGAAGGCGACATTTCCGACCACATGTTTCGTGTCTCAAATTGCCCCCTTTACACCCCTACAACCCCTGAGAGTTTGTTGAAGATACTCATTTATAATACATCCTGTATAGCAAAGGTAGCTACATTGCAAGCGACAAGCGGTACTCTCACACAGCCTGTCCTTTCAAAAAAAAAGACCCAGGCTTATGATAACCTGTAACTAGTATGCGTGAATTCAGGCGTCCGCTGCGGTGTAAATGAGATATTCGCTTTTTTGGGATGTTAGGCAGCGGAGACTGGAAGTCAGTTACCAACGTTTCGGGACATTCTACCGGTCTCGTGTTCAAGGGCCAAGTAGCCCTACTTCTTGTCCTTTGAACATGGGACCGATGTTGTCCCGAAACGTCGGTGACTACCAATCTACGCTACGTAACATCCAAGAAGAGCGAAGATCTCATTGTCACTACCAGTTATGGTAAAGAGAGGTAACCATTCTTTTATTTTTTTTGCGTTTTAACTATACTCAACGAAACTGTTGAGAGATAACATGAGCGAATGCACGTACAGAAGTCTGTGAAAACATCTCCATTATTTGCGGATAAAGATAATGTTGTTTCGGGCTGTGTGTTGGCACTGCAGATCCGTAAAGCATACAGCAGACCGACCCACATTACCGGAGGATTAGAGTCCTAGTTCTTGTCTACAGACGTGCGAGGGATACTAGCAGCTAAGCTGGCACGTTTCACGAAAACTTCCATGCTGCGTGCCGTAATTACTTCAGCTAATGTTTACAGAACCTTGTGCCGTCACCAAAATTTGCGATACTAGGTCACATGTCTTGACGTATGTATTTATACCGGTGTACGTCATAGTTAATCTGGTGAGCTACCGTTAAAACCTTCCTTCAGGCTCCACGTAATCTTTCACGCGATAAAGTAGCCAGTAGAACCCAGGGGAGTTCAACAGCACTATCTATACTGCCGTCAAATCCGTATTTTCCCAGCCGTAGCTTAACCTGCCAATCAAAGTGTCACGTACAAGTCCGAAGATTACTCCGGAGAAACACAAGATGTAAACGCCATATATAGACAACCGTCTAGTATCACAGATAATAAAAGATTTTCTGTTCATAAATTTGAACTTAAACGTAGCTAATCTGACAAAGCCGGGACTGTGATGAACTCTATACCTTTCACGCTTGAATGCTGGAATTCGTCAGTAAAACTGCTATGTGCAATAGGTCCGTCACCTAAGCGCATCGATATACTCATACCTCTATCAACACACGCGTATTCACTCGAAAGCTTACAATACAACCATCATCTCCATACACTCTCAACTACCCTTCAATATGCCATGGTTAACTGCAAAATAATATCCATTAAATACAAACAGCTTACAGCGCAGTAAGTCTTCTTACCATGTTTTGACTGGGCGGGGCATGTAGCACGTATGGGGGAAAAGAGAGGTGCATATAGGATTTTGGTGGGGAGATCTGAAGGAAGGCGACCACTTGGGAGACCCAGGCGTAGATGGGAGGATACTATTAAAATGGGTCTTCAAGAAGTGGGATGGGGGCATGGACTGGATTGAACTGGCTCAGGATAGTGACAGGTGGCGGGCTCTTGTGAATGCGGTAACGAACCTCCGGGTTCCATAAAATGTGGGGAATTTCTTGACTAGCTGAGACTCTGTTATCTTCGCAAGAAGGCCTCTGCTCCATGGAGTCAGTCAGTCAGTCAGTCAGTCAGTTAGTTAGGTAGCTAGCTAGTTAGTTAGTTAGTTAGTTAGTTAGTTAGTTAGTTAGTTCGTTCGTTCGCTCGTTCGTTAGTTAGTTAGCATGTTTTGACATACTAATACATGACTATAGCCCATTTCGGCGGAAGCATGTTGTCAGCAAAAGCTTCTCATATATACAATAAACGTTCTCAGTTGTGATCGAAGGTGCGTTTTCTGTATCATCACCAATATCTCCTTTATGCAGGGTACTCACACGTATATACCTGAAACAAACCTTGTTTCTAGGGTATACAGTGTCGCTGCTATTCCGCGCTTACTGTTAATGGTGCATATAGCGCTGTCTTCAATATTAGACTCTTTTCTGCTTCTACATTAGCACTTCCCGCAGTATGTGTGCTGTGCCCAATATAGCTGTTTTCTGCAGTTCCTTGATATCGTGCTTTCCTGGTATGCTGCTCAGGTACTTTCTAAGGGATTTTGAAATGGTTCCAGTTGTTCCTGTTATAATTGGCGTCACCTTTATTTTTACATTCCACATGCTCCGGGTTTCTATTATGAGGTCTTTATATTTTAGAATCTTCTCGGCTTCTTTCTTCATCACATTTCTGTCTCCCGGGATTGCTACATCAATTAGCGTACATGTTCCTTTTTCATTATTCCAGATTACGACGTCTGGTTTATTGCTGGGGAGGGTTCTGTCGGTTTGCACTTGTTGATTCTATAATAAGGTTACCTTGCCCTCTTGACTTTGGTACATGTTTATACCAGAGTTCACTGTCTGATTTTACCCCTATTTCCTTACACATATTGAAGTGTAGTTGAGTACACACTGTATCATGTCGTCTGGTGTACTGTTCTTTTGCCAATATTGGGCACGCTGACATAATGTGATCTACTGTCTCCTCAAATTGGTGACTTATTATTATTATTATTATTATTATTATTATTATTGCTACATGTAAAAATTTCCCATCTGCTAGATGTGTTTCGGCCGCTAACCACGTGAGTAAAGACGTCGATACCTTTAGGAAACCCACTGTTTTTTAAAACAGATTCTGCGCTAAACTGGGGCATTTTTAAATAAACGTATCTGTGTTTTTTTCAGGGCATAGAGGGTTTTGCCCCAGTACTTTTATATTGCTTTTTTCCTGCAATATTGTTTTTGTTTTGTTTGTTTAGTATTTTGTTTTTTGTACCTGTACTGTTTTTGTGTTTTGTTTGTGTCTTTGTGCTAGCGTTATAATAGGCACTTGTGCTGTTAAGCATGCACGTTAATAAATAGCCATTGAATTGAATTAACTATTATCGTCATCGTCGTCATTATCACCATCATCATCGTCGTCGTCATCATCACAACGGTACGAATCAAGTTAAGATTGTGAAAATGATTGGTACATTATAACAGTGTTATACCGGATATTTTGTACAGTCACCGTTACACCTGATGCAGGCCTACACAGCGATATGCAAGCTCACTCTACTACGGTCCCCATTACAGTGCGGTACACCATGAGTAGCTGCTAAGCTTCTAGCATTTCACCCAGCACTACTTGGCCAAAACCCAGTCCTATTACATGACTAGATTACTGGCGGGATTTTGGTTAAGCCATCACTTCAAATGCTGTGATATTAACCGCAGTAGACCGTCACTCATTGGATAATAATATTTAATGAAAGCGGAGATGGAATTTTTAATTGCAAAAACGACAGTTTCCGGAGGGAAGTTAAAAAAACATGTAATCGATGCCGAACACCCTTGTGATTTGCTTGCTTCATTACCCGTTACGCTGTGTCATAAATTTTACATACAATTATATGAGAAATTACATTTATGCCTTTGGGCAAAACAAAGACTGCATTTATCTCTCGTCTATCGCAGGGTCATGGAAAGTGATTACGGCATGTTGGGCAAAACAGCGCTCCGCAGAATTCTTATGGGCAGGGTGAACAAATCCTGGATGCCGGGCGGCCTCGGGCAACTAAAATTTCTATTGTAGCACCTAGTATTTGTGATCCCACAGAATGGAACTTGCTTTAAGTCACACCTCAGATGCCTAGAATTTTTAGGTTACTCTTGGATTTTTGGAGAATTTGTGAACCCTTCTTTACGTGGACGCAAACGCTTATGTAAAAACCCCCCGCTCCCAACACGCAATAAAAATACCTACATTTTTATGGTCATTAAAAATCCGCACAGTGCTTATGTAACTGGTGCTCCCAGCTTCCGCGGTTGCGTGAATAACCGCCCACCTTTATCCTCGTTGGTACCAAATTGTTTTCCCAACGTATTTAAATAGTCAAACCGTCGCTCGGCAAAACCGCGTTGGACGAGGGGTTACCATATAAAACTGTCCTGTGCTTGTACCCCCCACCACCAAGATGTAAGCAGAATGAAGGGCGAAGTTGCACGCCTCCTTAACCTCAGCACTGGATGCAGAACGATGGGTTTCACATTCCGGCCGCTTAACGCCTCGACAGAAGGCAGAGTGGGCTGACAGGCAATCTGGACGTAGCACGGGAGACGCAGTGGTGTATAATGTGAAGGGATTTACAAGTTAATTAACCATGCTTAGTCAGTTACCAAAGCCATTTAACACAGACCGATCTAGTGGTCACTACAGAAAGGAAGCGGGATCGGTGAAACCGTACCAGGGTCAGGGATCCGAAAAAGCAGCAGCACTGATGGAACTCCTCTTCTATAAATCTCATCGAAATTACAGTGTCCTGTTTTAGACGTCTGCGCTCTTTCCACGCGTCTAACATTCTAAGATTCATTCTACACATCACACAGTCAATGCAGACGTTTCGGCATGTAACGCAAAGAAGGTAAGCAAAAGTAAACTTGTCCCTGCACATGCCATGAAGTCATACAGGTCGAGTCGTGGTACAGCTCTACTCATTGTTAACTTTATCACTAGATGGACGTGTGTGGTTAGCCTAATGCCCCGGTCGCTTTACTTGCCGGGGAAGGAAGCGCCGGTAACCACTGAAAACGAGGCTTGGTGGGCCCCAGATGCGGTATGGACGTTTCGGAGAAGATGAAGTCCCTTGCCCATACTGGGATTCGAACGCAGGATCGTCCAGGCCCTCACGTAGTACACTATACCGACTACAGACCACAGATAATGAGATGATCCCCCTGGGGTGGCTGGCGTGTGTGGTGCGATGCGGGGGAATGCTAGCTACAGAGGCGACTGCAGGACTGCTTCTGGTAGAAGCGACAGGCTGTGCTACTGGTACATAAAAACAGAAAGCATCAAGCATTTCGAGTTGAATGCAGTGAGTGAATGCATTACAAGTGCACTCAGGATGGACAGCAGCTCGTCAATCGCCACGAAACACTGCGCATGCGCATCCTAGCAGGGATCATCTCCTTGTCTGTGGACAGTAGATTACCCCAGCTCCCTTTTCTAAAATCAGGTAAAACAATGCAATTAGTTTAAAGTTACCTTTCTAACTAACTACATGCAGTACAGATGTTCTGGTTTAGTTATCAGTCCCACAGGTAGTCAATAATTTATTCACTTTTTTCAACACGAGACTTTATTGCTGTGCTAAAAGGGATGTGAGTATGGAGTGTATTGAAACAGATGGCTTCAGTCCATAACCTCGCACAATATTTCTGTGACGTCTCTTTTAATATTATCGTTCCATCTACGCCTACCTATCCCAAGTGCTGTCTTCACTTCTTCATCTTCCGACAGTAACTTTGTATGCACTTCTAAGTGTCCCATCCTCCTCCACCTCAGCGCCCTAACCATAACTGTAATTAGTACAATTTACAAAGCTCCTACTCTTGCAGTTTTTCAACTTCTATCATTCCCGCTCACTTACGTCCAGATATTCCATTCAGCACTTTGTTCACAAATACTTTCCGTTGATGTTAGTCCCGCGGGGCAGTGGTTCCCAAACGGCTTTCAGTTTCCTGAGCCTCTGGACTTGATTTTAACCGCCGAGGAGAAAGCATGAAATTTTGATTCTTTGTGACATCATTCCAAATAGGATTACTTTTACCACCGGAATGTGATATCGTAACAAACCTACAGTACGGATCCTGTCGGACGGATGGCTTTTATGTAAGAGACTGAAAGAAAAATATAAAATTGAAAAAGTATTAACCATTAAATTTATTTCTCTCGCAAATTTAGCCTCGGCTTCAATGGTGGAGAACTCAACTAAGCTCCAGCAATGTGGGTTTTCAATATTTTGCATTTTTCAAAAGTTATATTAAAGATAACGGTACAAGGAAAAAAGTCAGAATAATAGTTTTAAGTCTTCTGGGATGTCACATTGTTTCGTTTGGTAAATAGTGCCCGACGCTTCTAAGAAACTGTATGTTTCCAACTGCAGGTGCAAGGCGATCAGATACTCCTGTTTGACTGCTTGTCCCTGAAGATGAAGGCACTGCAACCTTAAAAAAATCGAAATCTGTTTACCCAACGATACAAAGTAACACCCCAGAAGACTTGAATCTTCAGCAGTATCGCTGTGACAACCTCAAATCTCGCGACTCATAAATACTAGCACATTTTAAACACTGCCGAACGCATGTTATATTCGTCAGTCACCTGCGCAGTGAGTCCAACTTGTTGATCTTTCATTTCTCTGAATATACTTGCCAGTATTTGGTGCGATTAACAGAGGAAATGACTGACGCCCATCTTCAGTGTTGTAACTACACAGGTCTGCCACTTTAAATCAAACCTGCCATGTCTCAATCAGTAGGTGTGATGCTGACGGCCTACAAAGATCTCTGTCGCGGTTCCAGTCTCGGCAATGCCAGACATATTTCTCTGCTGCAAACATTCAGACTCTCCACGGAAGCCACTCAACCTCCTTAACCTTTTAAAGACGAAATTTGTCTGTTTTATATAAGAACTCAGTGCGTACCGCGTTGTAAACACCCTCCACTTCGGTTATAAAAACCGGTCTCTTAATGTTTTATAAGGCAAAAGTTGCTGTTTGTTCTGAGATCCGTACAAAACACATAAACGCAATGTGGGCACCACGTAGAATTTTTTAATGTTAAACCTGGTGGTATGTAAAGTTACCGCTAGGCTTTAAAAGGTTAATATACTGTTCGGAATTTAGCACTCACCAACTCCACCGTGAAATCCCTTAATGAAAATTTAGACGTAATGTCTTAATGACTTTTCGATTAAAGCACAATTTTCACACAAAGCGCAGTACTAGAGAAAGCATACCGTATTCTCACGTCACATTAAACGCTAAACTTTGTATGCCCAATAATGCATTGAAAGTGCCGAACTTCAGTTATAATATTAAGGACTTTAATAACACGCTTATATTTATAAAAAGGAGTTACAAGTCTTAGCAAAAATTTTATGTTACATCTCCCTCTTGCGCTCTTTTCTCTGGCTCACAAAAGCTCCTCTTAGTACTGAATATGTTATAAACTACACAGGGACTTAGTAATATAAAATTAGTATTTCAACATAAAAGTTTAGCAAGAGAACTCCTTGAATAAGTCTTTTGGGATGTTAAGGAGTGTGAAATGATAAATATTTACCGACTTTTCGGAAGAGAGAACAGCCTTCATTTTCAGTGGCCAAGTAGTCCAACATGAAGAGAAAGGGATTAAGTTTCTTCCAAAAGTCGATAACTGCTTACAAATCTACACGGTGTAATGTGTCGAAAAACATTTTCCAGCAACACCGCTATTAGAATCTCAGTCCTCACACGACGACGACATGGTGCTTTCCCACGGCGCAACAGCCCTTAGCGGGCCATGTCCTCCACTTTATCGAGGCTTCGCAATCACACTGAGACACACCACACTCGGTAGGACTTCTCTAGTGGAGTGAATAGCCCGATGCAGAGACATCTACCTGACAACACACAACACTCACAAGAGACAGACATCCATGCACCCGGCGGGATTCGAACCCACAATGCCAGCAAGCGAGCGGCCGCAGACCCACGCCGTAGACGGCGCGGCCATTGGGATCGGCATGCGTTGCATCAGCATTCGTAAGTTTCTACTTGAAATTCGGTAGTTTCCAATTACACTAACTTCGAAGAACTCGTACCAGATACCGTCAGCGGTACTGAATTGATTACGTATAGTATGGCTATAGTTATCAGTTCATTTTAAATCCGATACTATCAAGTAAGAGGAGACTGTGGGTCCTAGGAACATAACAATTTCCCTGTAGTGACGCGAAACAATTGCAAGAAAGCGGTAGGCCAATACAACACTACAAGATATCTAGTGACGTCCTAAACGTGAATTATACATTCCATTAAAGTCTCTAAAATTTCACTCTTTGCCATCATATAAATCTGACAGTTTGCTGTTTCGTTGCCGGTTACAATTTCAGTCCTCCGCTTATTATCTACGAATCATCCTAACATCGGACGCCATGTGGTCTGTGATATTAAAATGCCGCAAAATAAATCATAAACAAAACAGGTTCCTCACGCCAATATTTCTTTTATCTAAACCTTCCTTCTTTATTCCGCTTCCTATAGTGGGCGTTCCCCTTTCTCAAACTTATTACGTAAGTTTGAGATGATTCTGCAATCCCCAAGCAGATCAATTATCAAGTCTCTGGTCTCTCTGTCATTACACCGAATGATCTTGGTTCATTCTTACTCGCTCACGGGAGGCTCCGACAGATGGCATTTACACAGAAGGGTCGTAGCGGCCATTATGTACCTATCAGTTACAATACCCTCAGGAAGCTCATGTTCGCAGCTCCAACGTATTCAGTAGCACATTCTAGTCGATCTTCTCTTAATTACCAATTTGTATTCCAGAGATTAATACAAAAGTATGATTTGATACTCAAAGATAATCTACTCCCATAGGATATGCATACTATGCTAAAAGGTACAAACGTAAGGTTTTTTCTGTCCACGCCATAAAAGCATTTAAAGGGAGTAGAGGTACAGATCCACTCATTCTTAACCTCGACACTACATGGAGATGAGTTGTTAACTGCACGCCCCAGCCGCTTTAACACTGAGGAAAGAAACCCCTTTCCATTAAATATGAGACTGGATGGACTACCGAGGCAATAAGGGCGTTTTTGTAAAGAGAACAAACTCTTGTGCCTACCGGGATTCGTACCCCGCACCCTCCAGCCCGTAGCACAGTCGCTATACCGAATGCGCTACTCCGGTTCCAGAAATACTGTGCTAACCTCGGAAATTTTTTCTATAAATTGTATCGAATAGCAATCCCCAACATACATACATTTCATTTATGTACCACACTTCTGTCACTGCAGCAGCAACGTGGTGGAAAAACAGAAAATTCATTGCCGTAACATCAAATTCCACTAATGGACACGACCTTGAACTGTTTTCATCCTTCCTCCCGTCGACACAACCTACCTGCCTAAGATCCTGCAGGCCGGGACCGCAGAGAGTTAATGCCTCCAAAATAACAACGCAGTAAACAGTCAACAGCACATTCTCACTCAACTATAAAGTGCAACCTTAGTGTAACGATAACAAAAATTCTCCCTGAAGATGACCCAGCAGGGTCGAAACATGTAGGAGTGTGTTACGATTGATAATAAAACTCTCTTTGTGCATTTGTTGGGGATTAGTGTTTTTGACATAACATAGCAAACTGCATTTACTTGACGTATTCTACGCCCAGTGGTTGTATCAGCCTGTATGGATATATTTGAATGCAATAAATGAATACTAATGTTAAATATTATTACATGCAACTGAACTATATTCATGGAACGAATCTGAATAAACACAGTACTGTCCGCACGTGGAATTCACTTGTCCAGAGTCGACGCGTACTGTAACAGGACATACCCAGTACTAGTAGACTGAGTACTTCGTGCCCTCTTATCGATGTAATCGCACTGTGCACGGCAAATTGTCCAGTGAAGTAAACTGACTCAGCGCAACTCCATCCACAAAAAAGGCACGTTCTTAATTGTTGAAGTTATCATCACAGTTCTGCAGGATCTTGGTACAATACGAATTGTTAGCAACAGGAAAGGAAGAGAAAGTTTTGGAGATTACGTTGATAGCCTCTGAAGACGTACAAAACTTTTATTATGTTCTCTGAAGACATATAAAGTTTTACTGCAATTGATACTGTGTAGTCTAATCTGTTGGTGCAGTCTTGGATGGTAACGTGGTACACTTCCAGCTTCTTTTTCTCTTATTTTACACAACAGGATATCACATAGTTACAGTCTACAGTCTTTTTCACCCAGATTTTTATTATCTTCTTTTATTTCCCTAACGTAAATACCACAGGAACTCTTCTCGTGCTGCTTTCATGTTTTAGTAGAGTTAAACAAATTTTCCTCATCACGACAAATATACTGTCCTCATATTATTCGTAATTACTGCACAGCAGAACACCAGTACGTATACTTTCACGTCTAGCTCAGACTTTTTGTAGATAACAATTTTATCCTCTAAAACATCAGGCAAGTTACATATATTTAACCTTTTAAAGCCTAGCGGTAACTTTACGTACCACCAGGTTTAACATTAAAACATTCTACGTGGTGCTCACATTGCATTTATGTGTTTTGTACGGATCTCAGAACAAACAGCAACTTTTGCCTTATAAAACATTAAGAGATTGGTTTTTATAACCGAAGTGGAGAGTGTTTACAGCGCGGTAGGCACTGAGTCCTTATATAAAACAGATACGCTTCGTCTTGAAAGGGTTAAATCAGGAAATATTAAAGTATCAACATACCCCTTCTAACCAATAGGCTCATAAATAATTTTAAAATACGTTAGTGATAATTTTATAACCTATAAACACATGATACTTAACTGCAGAACAGTCTCGTCAAGAAATTTATAACACCTTCCACAGAACGTCAGAGTGACGGTGCTGAAAATTTACAGTTAGAGAGATGTCTTGACAGGTTCGAAACATATGACATGCGAAAAATTTAGGACAGTAAGCAGCTGTTCCCTTTCTAGAAGAATCGATGGGGTAGCTAGTGACACTAAAGACCAACACTGTAATTACTTACAGTCCAACGAATTTTTCCAGGGATCGAATTCCGGTTGGGGCGAGATTTTCCGCACCCGTCCAGACCGGCCCTGGGGCCCACCCATTCTCCTGTAAATGGGTACCGGGTTTCTTTCCCAGGGGCAAAGCGGCCGGGGCGTGGCGTTTACCACCCAACTACATCTAGTGCCGAGGTTAAAGAAAGGGTAGAGCTATACCTCTATTCCCCCTCTCAGTCTTCATGGCCTGTTCTAGGTTCAAATTTACCTTTACCTTCACCAACGAATATTGATTATTGCGAATTGTGTTGTTAAGACAGAGGTGTGGCTAATGATTCCGTTCTTCTAGAATATAACGCTGCGTGAATTGGTAATGGGATGTTCAAGGGTCGATAGGTCCTAGAAGAAATTACTCTGTGATAAAACCACCCTTGAAGACGAGGGCCCTGCTTTCCTTCGGAACATCCGAGTCCGTTTACCAAGCGACACAAAGCCGTAGCCCCAGAAGAAACGAGTCCTCGATTTTGTTCGCAATTGAAAGCAAAAACTCTGCTTAACCCTTTAAAGATGCAGCGTATCTGTTTTATATAAGGACTCAGTGCGTACCGCGCTGTAAACACTCTCCACTTCGATTATAAAAACCAGTATCTTAACTCTTTAAAGACGAAGCGTATCTGTTTTATATAAGGACTCAGTGCGTACCGCGCTGTAAACACTCTCCACTTCGGTTATAAAAACCAGTCTCTTAATGTTTTATAAGGCAAAAGTTGCTGTTTGTTCTGAGATCCGTACAAAACACATAAACGCAATGTGGGCACCACGTAGAATTTTTTAATTTTAAACCTGGTGGTATGTAAAGTTACCGCTAGGCTTTAAAAGGTTAATACTGGAGCATTACTATGCGTGTACGTTCCTTTCTAGGCGCCTTCGCAAAGTTGCGAAAAGCGACTCTTAGGTTCGTCGTGTCTGTCCGTCCTTCTGTCAGCATAGGTCAAACTCGGCTCTCACTAGATGCATTTTCGTGAAATTGATATTGGGGGCCCCTATTAAACCTTCGAAGTCCTATGGTTACTTTATATACTATCAAGTTTAACCTTTTAAAGCCTAGCGGTAACTTTACATACCACCAGGTTTAACATTAAAAAATTCTACGTGGTGCCCACATTGCGTTTATGTGTTTTGTACGGATCTCAGAACAAACAGCAACGTTTGCCTTATAAAACATTAAGAAACTGGTTTTTATAACCGAAGTGGAGAGTGTTTACAGCGCGGTAAGCACTGACTCCTTATATAAAACAGATACGCTTCGTCTTTAAAGGGTTAATGTTAAAAAAATTTGCGTTCTGCCCACAGAGTTTATGTGTTTTGTGTGGATCTCAAGACAGACAGCGCAATATTAACAGATTTATTTTACAACCGAGACGCATAGTGTTTACTACGAGGTACGAGCTCACTCCTTAAATATAATTCAGTTTGTTCTTATAGTTTAAAAGCTTAAGATCAATAACATAAATTCTTTTGGTTAAAATGGGACAAAAATATTGAGCACTTCACATTAAGAACTAAGCACATTTGTGATAATATCTTGCTGAATTCTTCCAGGATGGAGAAAAGTTTCAGACAAACGTTACAGAGGAAATCCAAACACAAGTGTCATGGTAAACATGATTTCAGAAAATCGTGTCAGTTACCATACAACACGAAAAATACGACAGAAAAAAGATAGCCATAAATAACCGAAAAAAGTGGCACAAAGAATGTTCGATTTGCATTCTGGGTAATTAAGATGAAGGTACACAGAACAACAATATTTCACACTCATTGCTGTGGCAAAAAAAGCAAAGGTACGAAAGCGCCACCATGTTAATTTTACGTACATTTCCTACCTTGTTGAAAAATAAAGCAAAGACATAGAATTTATTTTCAAAATGTTTAAGACTAGACACGAAAGGTTTATTTATATTTCAATCTCTAGAACAGTTCTTTGCCATAAAACAGCCGTTCGCTATTGTTCTCGGATCTGCACCTGACGTAGCCCCTGCCACTATTTGGAATCAAAATGTTTTTTAAGCCCATATAAAAACACAGCACACGCCTCTCTATCTATTCATTGCTTTACTCGCAGACAGCATTTATTAGTTTAACATCTCGGCGAATGGCTCCACACTTCACTAATTATATTATTCGTATCGTTTATAAAGTCAAGGCTCAGTCTTCGAAAAAGGTCTAAGTCATAAACTGTGTCACAAACTAAGAAACTGAGCGGTTTCTCCTATACACAGAAGTGATGTGGCTTTCAAAAGTTAAATGCCTCAAGTCAGATCATACGTTACTTGACGTTAATGTGGTAACTTTTAACTCAGTTACTGAACAGCTGAAGGTATATAGGCGAAACGCTAGACATAGCGAGGCTTATCCATCAGACAGTCTCGAAAGTTGAATATGATCCTGCTTAATCCTTTAAAGACGAAGCGTATCTGTTTTATATAAGTACTCAGCTCGTACCGCGCTGTAAACACTCTCCACTTCGGTTATAAAAACCAGTCTCTTAATGTTTTATAAGGCAAAAGTTGCTGTTTGTTCTGAGATCCGTACAAAACACATAAACGCAATGTGGGCACCACGTAGAATTTTTTAATATTAAACCTGGTCGTATGTAAAGTTACCGCTAGGCTTTAAAAGGTTAAAAGGGACAAAATTATCCTGACGTGCTCAAGGAATTAAAATGGGTTGTACGAACTTTTTTCTATTTGGCACTTTTCGACCCGTTTTCAGGTCATGGCTTTCCCCGTTCTCGTGGCTTCACGAGCACACTTATTTCAACACACCACACTCGGTGGAACTCCTATAGACGACTTCCCAGCCCCACGCACCGACCTGTACCTGACAACACACAACACTTACAAGAGACAGCCATCTATGCCCCCGGCGAAATTCGAACCCGCAATCCCAGCAAGCGAACGGCCGCAGACCCACGCTTTAGACTGCGCGGCCACTGGGATCGGCTATGAACAAATTTACTCTCTTCAAATGCGTGTATGGACTCAGCCGGACATAATTTAATCACTTTTCATATCTTAACAGGCTGCCCCAGGGTAAACTCGCAGACACGGATTTAGAAATATTGATTTCGCATTGACGAGTTGACTGAACTTCATACATCGGACTGATTTATAAATCCATTTTTCGGCCTGTGTCGCAGAGCTGCGGAGAGTGACTATCAGCTGTGTCTGTCTGTCCGTCCGTTCGTCCGTTCGTCCGTCCGTCCGACCTCCCGTCGCAGAGGGGGTACGAGGGGTAATGTAACTTAAGCTTATTCATAAGGGACAAAAATTTTAAAAATTGAATTTAATTATTGCAAGTATTCTTCGATGTGACCCAAAAGTTAATTTATTTGTGAATGTAGAGTGTTGAAAGCATTTGCAAAAATATTAATATGGTATTTTAAACATAACACCCTCATATTTCCCCTAAATACCCCCTTGCTTTCATCACAGGCTGTGACTACTTAAAGGCATAATATGATCCGACAGCACACGCTATACGTGCACGTCTATCTACAAGTACTATTACGACACACACTACTTTACAACAAACGAAGTTTCACAAAATATTTCTCTTATTAATAAGTCATGAATAATGTAACGAAAATGCCTGTTACTTCAGTGAAGTTCTCATGAATAGATCGCGCTACTAAGACTTCTCTCTCTAGGTGTCGACAAACACGGCTTGTTTTCTGCTACAGTCTAATGGCAGGAAATAATCCTGAACGGAGAATTTCATATTTGTAACTTTGCACTTTACGTATTTCCTCCTTTGAAGTCCTTCAGTACCTTCAATTTGCTATTAAAAGTCATTTCAACATTGCAACAAGGTAAAATGTATAGACTTATGTTTATATACTCTATTTTCCTTGTTGCATCTGCATCGTACGAAAAGAATAAAAAAAACGCAGTGAAAAATTCCAAAAATATTCCTTTTTTGCTTTGCAGTCACTAGTTTTTACAATAACTACATCGAAACATCATATAATTGTAACAATATTTCGGGTATTGCGTGGATTAACGAAGCGACTCTTTGTCACTCGCATTAGGAAAGTGCTGGGGTGGGGGGGGCGTGAAGTTTATCCACCATTTACGCTACAAGAATTGGAAAGGTTGCCCTTAGTATAATCCGGTCACTTACAGCCAACGTACCACACACGTTTCATAATCCGTAGGCTCAATATTACAATCTCGGCCAGGTAGCCGACTCTCCCAGAATCTCCGCAACCATCACGACAAACATCGGAATGGTATCTTAAACTAGGTCATGACAGCTTCCTTTCAAATGTTTTCCAATTAACCTTACACCAATCACCCTACAGCTGATGCTAAGTAACCTGCGCATTTTAAATGGCGTCACTAAACCAGAAATCAGTGCTACAGAATTAACAGTCGTTTTAAAGTATTCAAATATAGAACCAGGATCATAAACCTGTCGTTATAACTAAAACCTGGAAAACATCACCTCTGCGCCAAGAAGACGTGAGGAAAATTGCAGGTAATCATTCTTAAACTCGGTACGGGCTCAGCAGTCCCTATCCCTGAAGTAAAAAATCCAGACAGAACTGTGATATATATATATATATATATATATATATATATATATATATATGACAGAATTCAGTGCGACATTTGTTACAGCACGCGAAGCAAGCATCACGTATGGAGAAGAGGAGAGGTGCACAGAGGGTTTTGGTGAAGAAACTGAAGGAAAAAGACCACTTCGAAGACCTAGAAGTAGATGAGAGGTTGATAATAAATGGATCTTCAAGAACTGGAATGAAGGGTCGTGGCCTAGGTTAATCTGACTCAAGACAGGGACAAGTGGCGGGCATTTGTGAACACAGTAATAAATCTTCGGGAATTTTTTGACTAGCTGAAGACATGTTAGCTTCTCAAAAAGAATTCTACTTCGTGGAGTTATTTGTTACAGCACAGCTCGTTAAATAACTAATAAATAACCCAAGTCGACAATTCGCGACGTTAAATTTATGGTGTAAACTGCAATGTATTTATCATGTTTTAGTTAAAAACTTAGTTGAAACATTCACGTCTACTTCATACAGTAGTTTATGCGTGTTAAGCTTACAGCTCGCAGTTTAAAAAAAAACATTTCTCCTTTGGTTCTGATTCCATTTGTGGAAGATTTCATTTTTGCCCGGAAAGTCCTTGCTCATCGGTATACTAGAAACGACCCTTTCACCCCCTGCACAGCAGCCCGATGGATCGTCGCCGTCACAAGCGTCTGTCTCCCCGCCCGCTCACAAAACACAATCTCCTTTTCGCAAGTAGTAAACAGCTCTTCACTACTCATGACCAGCTCACTGTCGCTAGTGCAGCCCTAATATTATTGACTTGCATCGGACATGTACCATGTTCGAATAGGATCCAGAGTGCCTCTGTCAGTAAAGGGACTGGGCTATGAGATGGAGGACCAAGAAACCCTACTTACATTCCCGGCAGATGCAATAAATTTCTCTCTTCTCTAAAGCGACGGTCCAGCTTTGGAGCCCACCCAGATCTGGAGCCCACCCAGCCCTGGAGCCCACCCAGATCTGGAGCCCACCCAGCCCTGGAGCCCACCCAGATCTGGAGCCCACCCAGCCCTGGAGCCCATCCAGCCTCTAATCCAATGGGTACTGAGAACCCTTCCCCAGAGTTAAAGCGGCCCATTCATGACGATAACCATTTATCACCATTTTGTGCCGTGGTTCAGTATGCGTCTAGCTGTAACTCAGTTTCCCGACAAGCCTTCGTGGCGTCATGCTGAATTCAGCAAGGGAAACTTTACTTCTATTGACGACGTGTATGAATACACTACACATTTTGTTCACGTTGGAAATAAGTCGAACAGGGTTGCAACGACATCGGTTTATGCGACACCACGTCTATACCGTCAGATACTCTGTGGTACAAACGAATTCCTCACTGTTAACCATAACGTTGTACTCCTCCGTTATAACAACGCTCGTTTATAACGACATAAAATGTTCACTCCCTTTCGTGACGTTATAACTGAGTTCAACTGTACTTGGATAAACTCCATCTTGAAAACTGACAATCACTCAGCCAGTCAATAATTATTCCGCTTTTACGGACGTCGACACTTTAATATTGTCTTCAAACAAACCTGCATTTTGGCCCTATCCTCAGCCACTTTAATCCGTTTCACGTTGTAACATCCTATTTCTTAAAGACCAGTTTAATGTTATTCTCACATCTAAGTTCAGATGTACCAAGTGATCTCTGCCCTTAAGCAACACTAATTAATAACTGCTCAGCTATTCTTGAGGAGATGCTATTTATTCAGTTGGAAAAGACATTTCCCGTCTTTCTATGTAAATGTCGGGAACTCATGATCTACTGATTAAATTTTATCAGACCTGAAATATGAAAACGCCGTAGTCTTCTGAGAAAAATCGGTAACACACAAAACTGCACAACGTAAAACGTAACCAACAGGCAGCGGTTGCGGTGTTGCTGGAAAATATAGGTCAGTATTTGTTAGTACTTCGTACCTTTGCTCTTTCTTAGTCCTTCCCTGTTCTACCTACTTGTTCACAGCAGGTGTAGAGGGATTTTGTAATTTCATTTGATCACACTCAAGCACACGCCACAGTCGGTAGGAATCCTCTGGACGAGGGATCGGCCCGTCGCAGAGACCTCTACCTGACAACACAAACACTATACTGCCCCCGCTGGGATTCGAACCCACGATCCCAGCAAGCGCTCGGCTGCATACCTACGCCGTAGACCGCGCGGCCACTGGGATCGGCCCACACCTTTGTTAAGAGGTTATAGTACAGGGGCCTTTAAGTCCTTTATTTATTTACTTTTGTGTGTTACTGTTGTCTGTTTGCGCACAGTAAAGTTAATCTGACGCCTGTGGAAGGTAGCATGCTAATACGTGGAGATTTTTTATAGTTTGTTATGCAAGTCCATGAAGAGCCCAGCTTATCTGGACCGCCATAATAAATGCTACGCTGAAATCTCCCTCTTTTCTACAGCCCGGCGAGACATTTTTATCCAAATGTACACATTATATCATCCCGCCACTTTCATAAAGGCAGAAGCCTCGTAAACAAGGTCAGTTTCAGTGGTTTATTATGGATCGTACACCGCCAATCAATATATAGACTCCGATCCATATACGATCTAGTATGATTGTGCATATCGAGATGTTTGGTTGCAAAACAAGCGACATGATATCACAATGCATAAGAAGAATTGGTTGTTAATAAAAACTGCGTACCCTTAATTTGCACTCTTAACCAGATTTTAGCTTCTATACACATGCAACATCGCTTAATGTTTTAGATATTCGATATAGTAATTTACTATGCACAGTTGACTACGATACGTTTCTACATCGAAATGAGAGCTCCTTTGTGTTACTATCTCCCTGAATACGATTAAATATAGCCGATACATGTAAAAGGATACACTATAAAATAATAAACTTGTATATTGCTATTATTGTGCCCTTAAATCTGCGCTCTTCTGCGATATTACACGGCGCTGAGTGGTACTTCTGTACAGAACTACCACTCAGCGCTGCGTCAGTTCCGTATAGAACTACCACTCAACGCTGCGTCAGTTCCGTATAGAACTACCACTCAGCGCTGCGTCAGTTCCGTGTAGAACTACCACTCAACGCTGCGTCAGTTCAGTATAGAACTACAACTCAGCGCTGCGTCAGTTCCGTATAGAACTACCACTCAACGCTGCGTCAGTTCAGTATAGAACTACCACTCAACGCTGCGTCAGTTCAGTATAGAACTACCACTTAACGCTGCGTCACTTCAGTATAGAACTACCACTCAACGCTGCGTCACTTCAGTATAGAACTACCACTCAACGCTGCGTCAGTTCAGTATAGAACTACCACTCAACGCTGCGTCAGTTCAGTATAGAACTACCACTCAACGCTGCGTCAGTTCAGTATAGAACTACCACTCAACGCTGCGTCAGTTCAGTATAGAACTACCACTCAACGCTGCGTCAGTTCAGTATAGAACTACCACTCAACGCTGCGTCAGTTCAGTATAGAACTACCACTCAACGCTGCGTCAGTTCAGTATAGAACTACCACTCAACGCTGCGTCAGTTCAGTATAGAACTACCACTCAACGCTGCGTCAGTTCAGTATAGAACTACCACTCAACGCTGCGTCAGTTCAGTATAGAACTACCACTCAACGCTGCGTCAGTTCAGTATAGAACTACCACTCAACGCTGCGTCAGTTCAGTATAGAACTACCACTCAACGCTGCGTCAGTTCAGTATAGAACTACCACTCAACGCTGCGTCAGTTCAGTATAGAACTACCACTCAACGCTGCGTCAGTTCAGTATAGAACTACCACTCAACGCTGCGTCAGTTCAGTATAGAACTACCACTCAACGCTGCGTCAGTTCAGTATAGAACTACCACTCAACGCTGCGTCAGTTCAGTATAGAACTACCACTCAACGCTGCGTCAGTTCAGTATAGAACTACCACTCAACGCTGCGTCAGTTCAGTATAGAACTACCACTCAACGCTGCGTCAGTTCAGTATAGAACTACCACTCAACGCTGCGTCAGTTCAGTATAGAACTACCACTCAACGCTGCGTCAGTTCAGTATAGAACTACCACTCAACGCTGCGTCAGTTCAGTATAGAACTACCACTCAACGCTGCGTCAGTTCAGTATAGAACTACCACTCAACGCTGCGTCAGTTCAGTATAGAACTACCACTCAACGCTGCGTCAGTTCAGTATAGAACTACCACTCAACGCTGCGTCAGTTCAGTATAGAACTACCACTCAACGCTGCGTCAGTTCAGTATAGAACTACCACTCAACGCTGCGTCAGTTCAGTATAGAACTACCACTCAACGCTGCGTCAGTTCAGTATAGAACTACCACTCAACGCTGCGTCAGTTCAGTATAGAACTACCACTCAACGCTGCGTCAGTTCAGTATAGAACTACCACTCAACGCTGCGTCAGTTCAGTATAGAACTACCACTCAACGCTGCGTCAGTTCAGTATAGAACTACCACTCAACGCTGCGTCAGTTCAGTATAGAACTACCACTCAACGCTGCGTCAGTTCAGTATAGAACTACCACTCAACGCTGCGTCAGTTCAGTATAGAACTACCACTCAACGCTGCGTCAGTTCAGTATAGAACTACCACTCAACGCTGCGTCAGTTCAGTATAGAACTACCACTCAACGCTGCGTCAGTTCAGTATAGAACTACCACTCAACGCTGCGTCAGTTCAGTATAGAACTACCACTCAACGCTGCGTCAGTTCAGTATAGAACTACCACTCAACGCTGCGTCAGTTCAGTATAGAACTACCACTCAACGCTGCGTCAGTTCAGTATAGAACTACCACTCAACGCTGCGTCAGTTCAGTATAGAACTACCACTCAACGCTGCGTCAGTTCAGTATAGAACTACCACTCAACGCTGCGTCAGTTCAGTATAGAACTACCACTCAACGCTGCGTCAGTTCAGTATAGAACTACCACTCAACGCTGCGTCAGTTCAGTATAGAACTACCACTCAACGCTGCGTCAGTTCAGTATAGAACTACCACTCAACGCTGCGTCAGTTCAGTATAGAACTACCACTCAACGCTGCGTCAGTTCAGTATAGAACTACCACTCAACGCTGCGTCAGTTCAGTATAGAACTACCACTCAACGCTGCGTCAGTTCAGTATAGAACTACCACTCAACGCTGCGTCAGTTCAGTATAGAACTACCACTCAACGCTGCGTCAGTTCAGTATAGAACTACCACTCAACGCTGCGTCAGTTCAGTATAGAACTACCACTCAACGCTGCGTCAGTTCAGTATAGAACTACCACTCAACGCTGCGTCAGTTCAGTATAGAACTACCACTCAACGCTGCGTCAGTTCAGTATAGAACTACCACTCAACGCTGCGTCAGTTCAGTATAGAACTACCACTCAACGCTGCGTCAGTTCAGTATAGAACTACCACTCAACGCTGCGTCAGTTCAGTATAGAACTACCACTCAACGCTGCGTCAGTTCAGTATAGAACTACCACTCAACGCTGCGTCAGTTCAGTATAGAACTACCACTCAACGCTGCGTCAGTTCAGTATAGAACTACCACTCAACGCTGCGTCAGTTCAGTATAGAACTACCACTCAACGCTGCGTCAGTTCAGTATAGAACTACCACTCAACGCTGCGTCAGTTCAGTATAGAACTACCACTCAGCGCTGCGTAATATCCTAGAGCAGCGCATATCTTATCTACATCGCGGCGGAAGCCCGACGTCACGCATTATACAAATAATTGAAATAAAATATAAGATAAGAAACAACCCCATTTCAGAAAAGTTGTTTCAGGATAAGACCGTGATAGTGGATAATTTTGAAAACGTTTCTTTAAGGAATTTGCTAATTTTTTAGTCTGATCCCTTCTACGTACTCACTGTAGGTGTAGAAAGTTATTGTTGTACCTGAACACACTCAACGACACACACACACATAGTAGAACGCCCCTCGACGAGAGATCGGCCGCTCGCAGAGGCCTCTACCTGCGCAACACATAATATCCTCAAGGGACAGACATCCGTGCCCCCGGCGGGATGCAAATCTCCAATCCCAGCAAGCGAGCGGCCGCAGAACCAGGCCTTAGACCGCGCGGCCACAGGTATCGGCGAGTTTGTTAACTGCTAAAATTATATAGCATCGGTGTTAGATTATTGAATGAGCATGGGGCAATAGTGAAGTAATACTGACAGGCAAAACACAAGTACTGGCGAAAAACCTGACCGAGCGTCCTTTTCTTTCCACAATAAAGCTCACGCCGAATGGCCTGAGATTGAACGCGGCCCCCCGGGAAGACAGACCGGCGACTAACCGCCTCAGCCATGGAGCTGCCCCTGATGGATGGCATTTAGATCACACAGTTGTACTAACCCTTTAAAGACGAAGCGTGTCTGTTTTATATAAGGACTGAGTGCTTACCGCGCTGTAAACACTCTCCGCTTCGGTTATAAAAACCAGTCTCTTAATGTTTTATAAGGCAAAAGTTGCTCTTTGTTCTGAGATCCGTACAAAACACATAAACGCAATGTGGGCACCACGTAGAATTTTTTAATGTTAAACCTGGTGGTACGTAAAGTTACCGCTAGGCTTTAAAAGGTTAATATGAACGTGTTTAATGACGCGAGAGGCAGAAGAACACAGAACTGTGCGCCTAGAGTGCCGGTGCTATTTAAGAAGCCGTGTTTATTTTAGTTAGACAACCTCTTGTGTCAGACTAGACAAACCGTTCGTAACTTCTGAGCTTTTTTTCCTTCAGACTGAATGCGTAACTTAAATCTGTTCACGTTCAAGTCTCTGCGAAGTTTTAAGTCCTGTCATAATAACTCCTACCACATAAACGAAACTTCAGGTCTCACTTTCAGTATACCGTACAATAACATCACATTTGGATCTTTGTTAATCAATGCAAGACCGCAAGGGCGGTACATGCGATGTCATTATGTACGTCAGTGACGCCGAATTACTCGCTGTCATTTAGCGCAGGATCTTTGAAATAGCGGAGGGTCTGAGCCAAAACACAGCGTTTAGACTACTTCAACCCATTATTTATACAACGCTGGGCGGCATATAATTCCTGACTACGCCAAACAGGATGTGAACACATACATTTAACACGTTTTTAATCTATATTTCATCAACAATTTTTGAATCACATATGTTTGGACACAAAACATTTTAATTTAACCTTTTAAAGCCTAGCAGTAACTTTACATATGAACAGGTTTAACATTAAAAAATTCTACGTGGTGCCCACATTGCGTTTATGTGTTTTGTACGGATCTCAGAACAAACAGCAACTTTTGCCTTATAAAACATTAAGAGACTGGTTTTTATAACCGAAGTGGAGAGTGTTCACAGCGCGGTACGCACAGAGTCCTTACATAAAACAGATACGCTTCGTCTTTAAAGGGTTAAGATCTAAAGTGTAGGCCTATATTTGTCAGTACTGAGCCACTACAACCACGTTTGTGATTTTACATAACCATGAAAACACACTCATCATATTTTCATCAAACAGAATAAATCTGTAAACATTTGAATATTTTGAACCTTGGCCAATAAATCTGATATATTTTGACATCTCTTACATTTATATTATCAAATATTATAATTCCGTACTATGCATATGTTGACACATACAATGTTGAAGCCACGTACACTTCTCTTTACGGTTGTTGAGACTCCTTGATAATGGCTCTTCAAGGGTCGAAACACGTCGGAACTGTAACATAATACAGACCACTAGGAGCTTTCCCTAGACACGGTGTATTTGTTGGTTTCATGTATAACGTAATTACCATCATTAGTATTAGTGACAACAAATTACCGACATTTATTTAGTACAGACTCTCTACGCTGCTATCCCACACCTATGGACTAAAAAGCTTAACGTTTAGCTATGAAGTCATCACATTACATCTCACTTTATGCGGCTGTGAAACTCTGGTTTCTCGCATCAACAAAAGCACGTAGCTTGCAATACTGTGAGCAGAGTTCTTGAGGTGAAAACTACGACTTTAAGAGGTGGAAGTAAGATGACGATGGGGGGGGGGGGCCGGGGAAGACAGCGTAATGAGCAGCTTCACAATGTAGACTCATCAAATATGATCAGAGTGTTCATATCAAAAGGGTGAGATTAGCGGGATTGGGGACTACACAGATAAGTCAAGCTTAAAGGGGGAGGGCGGCGGGCCACGAGCAAAAAAATAAGTTGGGAAACATTGGTCTAACCCTCAGTAAGTCACATTACTGACTGAAATTCAACAAATGAATAAGTGTACCGATGAATCACAACTATATTTTCAGACAATAACTTATATTGCCTAGAGCGCTACGTGTTTCAGCTCATTCACAAATCATCATCACGCAGTCATAAAAGCATATGACACTCTCATACATTTTTATGCCTGTGCCTGATTACGGTTTGTGAATAAGCCGAAACATACAGCACTCCAGACAATAAAAGCTATTGTCTAAAAATTTCGTTGTGATTGGCGGCCCATTTGTTGATTTGTTAACTTACGCATCATAATATAATGTCTCACAATTAGAATGACTGGCAGCTGTTATTCAGACATGGATAGTCGCTCGCTGGTTCAAGGAACTTTCCGGTTAATGAGATATGAAATGTCGCTGTCGTGTTCGCAAGAAACAGCCACCAAACTCCATCTTCAGCAAGATCTTAAATCACGAGAATTTCCATATTTTAGGATATTACACTGTGCAGTCTGGTAGATATTTAGCCACGTTCCTGTCTAACATCACAAATTTCTACAAGGCTGCATGGGGTCATATAAGACGGCACTCTTCACAATTAACTCTTTAAAGACGAAAGGTAATCTGTTTATATAAGAACTCAATGCGTACCGCGCAGTAAATTCCTCTCCACCTCGGTTATAAAAAATCAGTCAGTTAATTACGTATAAGGTAAATGTTGTTCCTTCTTCTGAGATCCATACAAAACACATAACCGCATAATGAGCACCATGTAGAATGTTCAAATTTTAAACCTGGTGGTAAGTAAAATAACCACTAGGCTTTAAAAGGTTAATAATCAATGAAGACATGCAGTTAATAAAATGCATTCATGAACAATTATAAAGCTGCTACATGTTTCGGAACCGGCGGTGCCATCATCAGGAAGTTACTCAGAACAAATGAGTACAAGGCCAGCACGCTAATCTAGGTACTGTGTCGTATTGTATTTCATTAAGTGCGTATGTTGGTTGATGTGTTAATTGTAAGAATATGTACGATGTGACAAACATAAAAATTTGACAATCTTCACAGTCAGCCCTGTGTGAATATTAACCTTTTAAAGCCTAGCGGTAACTTTACGTACCACCAGGTTTAACATTAAAAAATTCTACGTGGTGCCCACATTGCGTTTATGTGTTTTGTACGGATCTCAGAACAAACAGCAACTTTTGCCTTATAAAACATTAAGAGACTGGTTTTTATAACCGAAGTGGAGAGTGTTTACAGCGCGGTACGCACTGAGTCCTTATATAAAACAGATACGCTTCGTCTTTAAAGGGTTAAAAACCCGCACACACCAGACATGTTCACGTCACATACGGGGGCCACTTTAATTTCATCCTTCCATC